>QGMF01001069.1:0-10395 GCA_007821475.1 Lachnellula arida
GGGATTATACTGTATATCAATGGAGCATTTGTTTCACAGTAGTTTTCTATCGTATATATATATATATATATACATGAAGCTCGTAAGGTAGACAGATAGGAGAGGTTATAAGGTAGGGTTAGCATATTATATGTAAGGATGTTTGACACGCGCTGGCACTGCTGGGAAATAGGCAGGTATTTTAGAATGAATAAACCGAAGTGAAGAGGGGAAGGAAGGAGTATATATATAGTTGTGTATTTTCACTAATACTAGATAGATAGAAAAATGAATGATGAGAAATATGAGGTACCGGTGCTAGAAAAGCACTGATAATAGGAACGGTAAAAGATGAATGAACGCTTTGGGTCTCGTTTATTATTCTTTTCTTATAAGTGCGCGCAGATAGATGGCAATAAACAGAGAAATAAATGAAAATTTACTTATTTAACACCACGAGGGGTATTTAGGGACAAGGCAAAGTATCTGGTTTCGTACGCGTTGAAAGGAAGAGCTACCACGTAGAGGCTTGATAATAGTATCTGGGATGAAGTAAAAGAGGCTGCGTTAATAATTAATAACTGCTTTAGAATAGAAGTCGAGAGAGTGCTTTGTATTTAGATGAAGGAGGAAGGTCCGACGAGGAGCGGCGAAAGCAAATGAGACTAAGTGAGGGGGTGTTTTTCGGCCACTCTTAAGGGTGGTTCCTTAGGGAGCCGGGACATTTTGCCTTATTTCATAAGGGCACCTGTGGCATAGTGTGGAGCTCGCCCTGGGCTTTGGCTGGCTGGGTTCTATGCAGATGTCCAAGAGAGGCCCCCATTTGTTAACTTGAGCATCTCCCGTCGTTAAATAATAATTTAACAATACTTAAGCCGAAGGAGGAAAGTATTATATTCTTTAAATAAGTTAAGCGCGAGGAATAAAAGGTGTTCTTAGGGAATAGTCAATTATATACAGTTTGTGGGAGGCCGAACACGTGACACGTCACATGACTAGAAAGGCTCTCATTGGTCCCGACAGGTCTATCTTCTGATATCAAAAAGCGTTACTAGCACTTGGCTACATAGTAACTATAAAGGGTAATAGAATATATAAATGCTCCCTAGATATCCATTTATGTTTAATTTAAAGAGATAACGCGAAAAGGTAAAGGTGTTTAAGGAAAGAAAGAAAGAAGCGCGAATGACGAAAAAGATAGTGATCACGTGATTTCTGCATACTTATCTTTCAACCCAATTCCGTTGGTATTCTTCTTGAACTATTAATTCTTGTCGGGGTTGTTTTTAGAGATGAGAGTAGGGGGGTATATACTTCTGTGGTGTTAGTGTTGTCTGATGCATGCCCACTCTCGATCCGCACTGGGTCAGGATCGTCATGGATGTTCCATCTGATGTCATACCGTTTCATCTTCATCTGAACGAATGAACGGATGAACGCATTGATACGGAGAACTCTATACAGCACTACTGTAGTATAAATTATAATGGGGAAGAAGAATATGGGGTGGATGATCGATTTCGAGATCTTATCTGACGATATACTTGTATACCGGTATATTATAGTAGTATGTGACGTTGCCTCGGTCGAGTATTTATCCAATACGGAATAATTAACGCATGCACGCACGCCTTAGCCGAAAAACGGGCCGAAAAGGGGTAAGGGGTATTCTAGCCACGTAAAAGAATTGGAGGAAATAATAATGGATTGGAACGCGGAGAAGGAGGCTGAAGGCTGGCTGAAGGCTGAAGGAAGATGTGCTGAAACGACGGTGCGTCAGCACAACAACTCTTCCAACAGGCTGATGAGATGGGGATTGGGTTGGTGATGGATGATGAGATCCTTTGCTGCGGATGCTGGTTGCTGTGTATTTGGTGCAGGCATAGAAGGGATGATATCGCAAATATTGGTTGGGGTTGAGATAAGGGAGAGAGAACAATAAACATTGAAACACAAACATCTTGGCTTATCTCTCCCTAAAGGATAAAATGAGTCGTGTTTTATCGTGACGTGGAAGAAGCACCATCATGACCGGACCTCCGGTATTATTTCACATGAGAAACGTCATCTCGACTTTAACTTCGGTGATTGATTCGTAAACTAAACACGAGGCGGGTCCACTCCACTCTACGAGTCTAGGTTTTTGCCTTATCACGAGTCTGGTGGCCTCGTAATCTTCGATAATTGATTGTTTATTGGTTGGATTGTTTGTTCTGGTGGTTCGTCCCTCGAGTCCTGGAATAGGAACAATAATACGGTAATTAGTACGGAGTACGGAAACACATCACAATCACACTCTTCTCCTCACTTTATCGACAAGTACCGATGAATCTGTGCCTGTCAATAATTGTTCCCGCCCCGCCTTGCTGCATCAACTGGCAGGAACAGGGTTGCCACTAAACCCCATCGGGATCTAGTGGTCGACCTTATCTGGTGAGACCCATGCCAAGCCAAGCCAGGCCCGGCCAGGTCAAGTCAGCCTTGGCAACCTTGAAGGAAGGGAAGGGGAAGGAAGGAGGATACGCATCAACACCACCCTCATTCTAACTTTCAACAACCACATTCGTTTTTCCCACCTCATCTCCACATATTCAAAATATCCAAACATCAATCCGCCAGTCTTTCAATAGTCTTCCACATATCCAAGCCAAGTCCGAGCGACAATCACATTCGTTACATCGCGACCGCCGACCAAGATTCGATCAATGCCTTTGCCATCGTCAAAGCCACCTTTATAGACAGCCTCAACCGTCAACGGTCATTGATTCATCCAAGCTCTCTCCCAACACCTACCCATCTTACTAATGGGTAAATGTATGCCTCCCTCTCGCTGTCTCCCTCTTCCCTCCTTCCCTCCTCGACATCTCTAATCTCAGTCACAGGGCGATGGGGTGTGATCCTGGACGCGGGATCGTCAGGAACTCGAGTCCACGTCTACCGCTGGCTGAACAGCGCGCGCGCACGACAAGATGCCTCGCCACACGAAATGCTAAGCCTGCCCGACATCCACCAGAAGAAGGGTTACACCTACAAAATCAAGCCCGGCGTATCGACATTCGGTGACAACCCGACAGAAGTCGGCCCGTATCTACAAGATCTGCTCGACCATGCTCTCTCTATTGTGCCGAGTGATCAGGTGAAGGATACGCCGATTTTCCTCATGGCGACAGCGGGGGTGCGGCTGTTGGAGCCGATGAAGCAAAAGGCCTTGCTAGGGGAGATTTGTGCTTATGCGCAGGCTCATACCGACTTCTCGTTGCCGGATTGCGATTTACACATTCAGGTTATTCCGGGGGAGACGGAGGGGCTGTATGGCTGGATTGCAGCGAATTATTTGCTGGGGAGTTTCAATTCGCCGGAAGATCATAAGCATGGCGATAATCATCATACGTATGGGTTTTTGGACATGGGAGGTGCTTCGGCACAGATTGCATTCGCTCCGAATAGCACTGAGGCTGAGAAGCATGCAAATGATCTCAAGTTACTGCGGATGCGGACGTTGAATGGGGAGTCGACGGAATACAAAGTCTTCACCACGACGTGGCTGGGATTCGGAGTCAATCAAGCCAGGCAACGATACGTGGAAGCGATACAGGACATGTATGGGACTCACGAGCTCCTGGATCCATGTTTACCCAGTGGATTGATTACTACGTTGGATGGAATACCGCTTGATAGCCCTCGAGGCGATGCTCCAGTTTTGGTTGGTACCGGGCGATTCAAGGAGTGTGTTGACCAAGTAGCGCCTCTTCTCGACAAAGATGCTCCTTGTGCGGATCAACCGTGTTTACTACACGGCCAACATGTTCCAGCGATCGATTTCGACGTCAACCATTTCGTTGGAGTCTCCGAGTATTGGCACACAACCCACGAGGTCTTTGAGATGGCACATAAAGATGCAGCATACGATTTCACAGCCTATGAAAAGATGGTCAAAGATTTTTGCGCTGCCGAATGGGAGGATATCAAGATGGGTGTTGAGGCTGAAGAATGGGGGCACAAAGTCAACGAGAAGACTGCCCAAGAAGTATGCTTCAAAGCCTCATGGCTAATCAACGTTCTCCATGACGGAATCGGGGTCCCCAAACATGTTCTCGATAAACCTACACACGGTGCAGGATACAATGCCTCGAAAGAATTAGCTACACATAAAGACAAAAGCTTCCTCGATCCCTTCCAAGCCGTCAACAAGATTCGAGATATGGAAGTCAGCTGGACATTAGGGAAAATGGTCCTCTACGCCGCTGGTCAAATACCTCCATCGCACAACGAAGCCCTCCCTGTCGGCTTCGGCGCAAATACCCTTGGCGTACCTCCTGACTTTCAAGAAGCAGGATCCAATTCCTTTCCCGTGCCTATCGGCGAAGAAGACAGTTGGACCGAAGCGGCTGAAGATTTGGCAGACAAAGCACATACACGGTCTGGCCCGGGTTTCTTGCTTTTTATGCTAATCCTCATCTTGATCGGCTACGTATTCCGGAAACGGGAAAGAAGAATGCGTTTCGTACGTGGCGTGTCTGCCACACTTCGTCGGAATCGCAGACCAGGAAGTCCTCGCAAAGGTGGGCGCGGATTCTTTGGAGCAGCAACTGGGAAACTCTTTGGTCGTAGTTCAGGGAATTACGAACGTGTTCTCGAAGACGGTGTAGCAGCAAACGAATTCGAACTTGGCGAAGTGGATAGTGATGAAAATGAGGCCTCGGATAGCAGCGAGGGGTCAAGGGTTGGGAGAGCAAGTGGATTGATGACGCCGAGGTTGAATGTAACCAGTTTCGATACCGCCTATTTTGATCCTGCGCCTGTTCAGGGGGGTGTGGGGTTAGGATTGATCGGCGCGAATGCGATGGATAGGAGTGGGTTGATTGTGAGGACGGAGAGTAGAGAGCGTTTTGCAGATGGGGAGGAGGTCTAGGACGGGTAGTCCGACCAGGGGGTTGAAAAGTCCGATGATGGCACCTTTGGAGGAGGACTGAGACGGCGGGGTTCTTGAATCGAAGGCTCACATCATCGCCAACAGCCAGACGGCATACGACGAATTCACACGAACCCCTTTAATACTTAGCGCGGCGTACTTTGTCTTTGGAAACAGAATTGGGACTGGGACTAGGACTGGGATGGCGGCATTAGTACGGCGTATAGTTGATGGGGCTGTTTGCTTACTCGCTTTATGATTACTTGTATAAGACTACGAGCAAGCAGGTAAGAAGAATCAGAAAATTAATACTGTAAATGTATGCTCGGTGACGTGGGGTGGTGTATATACAGGCTATTATTATAGAATGACCAACCTTTTTTGTTCATACCTATAGTTAGGCCATTTATTTCTACCCTACTATATTCTTTCTCTCTTTCTTCCTTTCTTCCTCTCTTCCTTAAATTACTTAATACGTCTATCTATCTATATAAAGTCTCATCAAAGCAATTATTTCCTTTCCCTATCTTTCTTTCATTTCTGCTTTCCTTCTCACTCGCAAATAATTTAATTCATACTCTAAGCTGCAAGGAAGCTAGGTAGTAAGTGTATATTTATTGTTCCTTAGTTTCGAATTCGGGGGCAAGATATGGAGACTAGCAGTGTTGAGTAACTGTCTGTTAATATGCTAGTGGCCTTGCTGGTGATATTATTAGTGTTGAGCTGAGCTGAGATGGTTTTTAGGTGTTGTGTAGATTGGGATTAGGATTGTAATGAAGTCGAAGTGAAGGTGTTGGTTCCTAGGTTTGGTTCCCAGGTTTGGTGGGGAGGCATGCGCTATGTGCTGCTGCTGCTACTACCGAAAGTTACTTCGGCGGTAGTGTGGCAGGCGGTGGGGGGCTCGCTGTTCTCGAGCTGATGGTCCTCCCACCGGTACCGCCGAACATCCATTGTGTTGCATCGCTCACTTAAGCTGTCACTTGTCACTAGACTTTACCAGTAGAGTACGGAGTACGGGGTATGCAATAGGCCTAGGAGTCTATGTGGATCGTAAAATTAAACCAGTGCCGTGATAGATACTAGTGGTGTAAAGGGTACTTTGATGCGCCAACGGTTGCCTTGTCTTATGTTGTGCTATATCGGATTTGTTAGTGGTTTAATTTAGCTAAAGCATAAGTTGCGGCGGAGAGGGGGGTTATATGTAGTTGGAAAGGGAAGGAAAGGTGGTGTTGCATGACGTCTAAGTTTGAGGGTGATCCCAAGGGTGATTATCGCGGTGTTGGATTGGATTTTCCACACCGGTATCGATTTTAATCGTACTTCCACTGGTATACTTCCTCTCTACCAGTGACGCTCCGCTGGCCCTCCGGGGGCCACTGCCGTGGAGGCCGAGAGCGTATTGATAGTATAGTCATGCTAGCTGGTATAAAGTAATAGCTAAAAGAGGTAGAGTAGAGCGCGGGAACAGAGTCACGTTCGCAGCTAGCCAGCGTGTGGTGTGCTGTCCCACTAAGTTTTTACTTCCATGCATGTCGGATAGGTCTTCGTGATATCGTCCGGGAAAAAGGCGGAGGCTCCACGCGGATGCATGTTGGGATCCTGGCTGATTAGCTATCCAGCCAAGTTATTATTACACTGAGAGCTAGAGTCGGTGGGTTGGTATCCTCTGGCAGTGTTGATTGTCTTGGGTCTGGACAGATTCCAGCTGTCTTGTACGCACGCACCCATCTCCATTATTGAAGGTTAAGTTGTCGACGCCTGCGGTTGATTGATTCGCAGACCCATTCTATCAGGCCCAGGGTCATGGAGTCTTGCCGCAGGGTTTCAGCATTGGTGGGAGAGCGTAGCGTACTGGTCATCGTCCGCCGGCCCGCGATGCAGACGGGGGTAGGTGTAGGTAGCGATTGTTTTACCTAGACAAAGCCAGTGCAGTGCAGTGCAGAGAAAATACTTCGTAGTAAGGATTAGCGATTCGTTACCATATTATCATTTGTCTTATCCGTTCCGGTGCACTATAGCTAGCTGTATTGACCATCTCCACAGCGGCGGCCAGAAGCAATGATTATCAAGTGTAGAGACTCTGGAGGACTTGGTGGACGTGGAAGTTTCGGCGGACTTTCGCATTTACATTCGCCCCTTTGCTTTGCGTGGATGAATGTATCTTTATGAGCGAGCTACTCAAGGATAGCCATAGCTGTTCTATCGCTCTTGTCTTGCTGCCACAGAACCAGTTAGCTAATTAGTGCAGAATAGGCGCGAAGCCTAGCCAGACCTCTAATAAAGCTACCGTACCTGCTGTTCCTCAATTATAGCTACGAGAGCAGGGTGAATCTGCTACTAGGGTTGCAACGACCCTTGTTCGCTCCATTTGAAGATATGAAAGCCAGACGGGGCCATCAGATAACCTCTCCTTAGTCCTGCTAAAGCAGACGCTAGGGTGAGATTTTGTACAACAACGTGTTTGGAGTTTTTTTTGGGCAAATTTAGGGCGCTTGGGGGCTAATCTTACTTTCTTTTATTTTAAAAACTACTACTACTTTTCCTTTGTCATTATCTCTCTCGGGGCTTAAACTCTCTTACTGCTCTCTACGTAGCATATAATATAGGCCTCACGGTTAACTAACTGTTTGCACATTTTAGGGCATAACCCTCGGGTTCTTCTACCTACTTTTAAACTTTCTAGTGGTCTATCCCGACTAGCGGGGAAGGTCATAGTAATATAGCTCTCTAGCTACGCGCATACATGAATTATCTTTCTCGAGGTTATCTTTATATATAATTCCTGAACTTAGCACGTCTCTGTACCCCACGGGAGGACCCCAGGGATACAGGCTTCACCTGTATTCCGCCAGACGTTAATCACCACCACTACTACTACTACTCTAATTATAGCGCCAGCAAGACCAGCGATGACCCCGATAGAGTCACCGACGTACCCGTCTACGATAGCCCCAGACTAAGAAGAGACTTGGCTTACTTTCCCGCCTCGTATTTCCAGTCGTCCGCAACCCAACAGCCACTTGTAGATTGATATAGCGGCAGAATTAAAGAACAATTACGCCCTTTGAAAATTTCCCAACTAAGGCCAGCTACAACGCGCTAACCGTTCGATCGGCGCAACCTGGGGCCTTGACAGTGAGTTTCATTACCGAGATAATGTATCTCATAGAACTCAACTCGCTTCAGGCTCGTGGGAAAGAATATTATACTTACCTTGGCCATTTCGGGCGGCCCACCATTCAATGTTTGACCAGCTCACTGCATATAGTTCCTTGGAGTGCTTGTTCAAGTATACTAGGACCTCAACCTCCCCCCAGCTGTCCTGTCTTGAGTCCCTGTGCAAGCACGAGGCTGACCGGGGATGTTCAAGACGCATCACTCTCAATAGCTGGTTTGGTTTAGCAGAGCGCTGTATTGCTGGCCCTCCGCGTCCCCGCTTTCACATCAGCCAAGCCTCTTGTTCATCGCAGCCCGCAGATATTGTAGGCTGTAGCGCTGTACTCGGCTCGGACAACAGCGGCATTCGGGAACCAATTGCTCCAGAAGATAGAGCATGCACGCCTGCAGCTAGACAGAAAATCGAATTTGGGAGAGCAGTGGAGTCGTCAGTAAAATTCTCATTCTCAGAGCTCAGCTCAGCTCGCACCGAAACAGACTCCTACGTCGTCTGCTTCACTTCAACTTCTGCGAAGTCCTCTGTGTCGGATGACGAGCTCTCTGGATCAGATTAGACGAGGGATTGATCATCATCTTGACATAGATCAAGGCCGTTGAGCTCGGTCTGAGCGGATGAAATTAAAGCTCAGACGGCGATTATACTAAACACGTTAGTTACGGAAACTAGATATAAGCACAGCGTAGCTTCTTTGGTTACCTTATATACGCAGATAATCAGATTTTAGTATCTATACGGAGTAAACTTCTTAACTTGAAGTTCTAGCTTTTAACCTTTTTCTCTCTTGGTTGTGTTGGACTTTTATATTGCGTAGTCAGCAGGAACCATGAAACTCTTCGTCTGTAGCTAGAAAATATGTAACTATCTATAATACAGTTATTACTATACTCTCAAATCCTAACAGGTTGTCACAGGCCAGCGATATCACGTGAGGGGATCACGGGATCTACCCCCCTTATTTATACGAAGAGACTATTTACAGAATGAGTTACACCAGGGGATTAAGAAAATATTAGCTAGAATACTTATTCTTTATAAGCTTTTGTAAAACTTAATTAATTTTAAACTATTTAATTTAAACTATTAAAATATTATAAATCTCTTAGTGTCGGGACAATAGGGATTTGGGGCCTTGCTGAGAGCCTCTATAGTCATGTGACTTAGCGCATGCTTAGTCAGCTCGAAGGCTTAACCTTCGAGCTTCCGCAACACTGCATTTGAACCTAACTATGCATTAATACAACCAACCACCAAAACCGGACCTACTCGAGTAGAGAAGTGATCACCTTATGATACCAACACTTAGACTACGTGTATATATTTCTTTATTATAGCTTTATTATAAGCGCGCTAATAACTCACTATATTATTATAAAAGAACTTCAAACTATAGCTTTAGCGCGGTTAATAATCCCAAATAAGAGAGTTTTCGGCTCGCTAAAAACACGGCATGTCCGGACAAAGTATTACTCGAGTATGCAACTCGCTGTATCCGGCGCCGCCGTCACTGTAATAGTCTCCCGGCGCCGAATGCGGAACTCCACATCCGTAACTAGTCATGGTCAGTGGTCAGTCCACATGCACACGACTGCACGAATGACATAGTCCACCGTCTCCATCCTGCACCACCCAGCCAACGACCAAGTCTACACAACCCAGTGGCCCGGCCCGCGAGTAGGAGATGACCACGAATCTTCACCTGCATCTCCCATGGCATCTCCTCAACTGTCGGGCTCCTTTCGGTATTCTCTAATCGGCTTGCATGCAGGTGCAGCTTTGAAGGGTGGCAACAGGCATGTGTGAGTGGGCGAAACCCCTCAATCTTGGGAAACTCAAAAGTACCGACCGGGCGAGTTTCCCGAAGCGTTTGGGAAACTTATACTCCAAAAGGCGTCAGATACTTTGGTAAGTAACAGGTACGTGGAACATTTTGTCTTTATAGCTAGAAAGTTTGCCCTCCCTCCCCCAAGAAGAATTGCAAGTATCGCCAACATGTCATCCACCGTTCCAGAAAAGTCCAAACTCTTTGTCCCGGCGCAATCGCCGCCCGAGACCTCGAAAAACACATGGAAAGCTTTCCTCGAGCTCGCGCGGGTCCATAAACCAGCTGGGGTACTGGCCTTCCACATCCCGCTCTTGCTCGGCTCTCTTGTATCTGTAGACACGGAGGTCCCTCGCCCCGAACCCCTCGACGGGGCAATTTTCTTCATCCAACTCTTCCTATCATCCTTCGTCTTGCGCTCCGCCGCCTGCGTGTGGAACGATGCCGCCGACTACAAGTTCGATAGCCAGGTCGCGCGCACGCGGACACGGCCCATTCCGCGCGGAG
>QGMF01001070.1:0-10351 GCA_007821475.1 Lachnellula arida
CCGTCGCTCTGGCGTCTGAAGATCCCAGCAAAATCGACTTTGGTATCGGTGTTGCCGTTGTTAGAAAAGTCGTTGTTCCCATTGCCAAAGGCACCGACCTGGGTATCGCCCTTGCCGCCAGTGACAGCTCCGGTGTTGGACGCGATTTGACCGCTGTTGCCTTCGTTCACGCTGCTGTCGCCGCTTTGGCGTCTGAAGATCCCAGCAAAATCCACACTGGTGGAAGAATCGCCGTTGGAGGAGAAATCGTCGTCTCCATTGCCGAATGTGCCGACTTGAGTCTTTCCACTACCGTCGGTTACGGAACCTTGGTTGGATGCGACTTGGCCGCTGTTGCCCTCGTTGGTGCTGCCGTCCTGAGGGATAGGGGATGCAGATGCAAAAGCCGCGAAAGCGACAGCTGCGATGATGTAGCTAGAGTTCTTCATCTTTGCACACTGGCTGAATGTTGCACCGAAAAGAAGAAGGTCGAAGAGTAGACAGTGTAAGAGATGATGAGATAAAGGCAAAGATCAAGATGTTGAAGGGAATCGAATGTAGAGTATAATGAGAAGATGCTGAAGGTTGAGATACTGAATGAAATCGAATGTAGATTGTAATGAGAAGATGCTGGAATGAAGAGTGCAGTTTAGTCCTCGGTCTGTGGTTCTTATACTTGACTTACAAGATGATGAACACGGCTCCTAAGACGTGATGGCCCCCAAGACGTGATGGCTCCAAAGACGTGATGCTGTAAGAATGATCCTGTAATCCTGTAGGATTCTAGAGAATAGAATCTCTATCTCAAAAATAAGAGTCCCATGGTTGCCGCCAGCAGATGACGGGGCGCAACTCGTACCTCGCATATTGTATTTCCGTCCGCTGAGCCTCAGACCCGGTGCGAAATCCAAAGCGCTGCTGTAGATGTCTTTGATTGGGGATCGTATAATCGCACTACTGAATATGAATAAGCTGGTGGAAATTAAAGTGATCTTGTCAGAGTGAATCGTACAATGCTGCATCATTTTAGAGCATAGCCATTCTCACAATAAACATAGGAGACCCGTTTCTATCGTGCGACTAACTAAGCCGCGCTATGGTACCGTCAGACTGACTCAGATACGTATTAGACGCCGTACAGATCGGCGACTATAGATGTCTTTGATTAGGGATCGTATAATCGCACTGCTAAATATGGATAAGCTAATTGAAATTAAAGTAATCTTGTTAGAGTGAATCGTATAATGCTACATCATTTTAGAGCATAGCCATTCTCATAATAAACATAGGAGACCCGTTTCTATCATGCGACTAACTAAGCCGCGCTGTGCTACCGTCAGACAAGTATTAGACGCCGTACAGATCGCTGTTGCGGATGTGATACCGGCCCCATCTTTCGGAAATAGTTTACTGAGCCGGACTCCTACGGTGCTACCTTCAGACAAGTATTAGGCGCCGTGCAGATCGCTGCTGTACTTTGGGTGTGAAATACGTGCGCGTTGCTTTCTATGCGGCTTCTATTAGGTTGGCCGTGGGTCACGGCGGCACGGGTCAGCAATACTTAGACTTAGCCTCCTAACAAGATCTATATATTGTGGTCTCACGATAATAAGTCACGATTTTATCCTAGCGGCATAAGTCAGGCTTTAGCAACCTAGCTAATAATACAAACTAATACTTAGCCTCAGCCTCCTAATAAGATCTATATATTATTGTTTCATGAATTAGTCGCCGTCTACATGATCCTTTTAACGTTATAGGCATAGCAGGGACAAGTGAGACACCAACTTCTTGACTTCAAATACTACGTCGTGCGGTCAAGAAGTGTCAGCAAGCTAACCAAAGATAGTTCGCTTTCCCGACGTACCTATCTAGAGCTCAGGGCCACAATTCACAGCCAAGGACCTAAAAAAGCTTCAGCGAGGCTAAGCCCTGTTATCAAACCCATCGCATGTAATACAAACCGCCCATTGGGCCTGTCTTTACGAGACATTTATATATCAGACGTCTAATTAACCTATTTAAACGAAGAGATCCTAATGCGGGGTCTCCTAATTACACCCTCGGCTGATTTGTTCTGGGGTGCGAGGGTGGCCATCTCTCGGAAGTGAAGTTCCGTACCTATAGTGATATAGTAAGCTTAGAATGTGTCAAACATTGCTGACTGTACAAGGTTCGTCTAGAATTAAATCTTCCATAAGGCTTATCTACCATAACCCCGAATTATACGTAAACAATTCTATTAGCTTTAAAGGAGTGTTCTATTCAAGTAACCTTTCAGGGGCCAGCCTATCTCGGGTCTGCTATGGAAAAGACATGAATGACTTTGATGTATTGCTTTGTTATAAGCTTATGTTTTCTCGTACTTTTGGGCCAATAGCAGCGCCTCCCATTCGATGATATTGGGGTCGAAGTCGCAAGTGCATATTGGCGGCTCAGCAAGCTACTACCTAGCCCGACCTCAAAGACGACCCTAATAATAACCAGCTTTCTTGTTCGCAGGCGGGTATTGCGTCACGTTACAGAGGAGGCTGAGTGAAGGAGGCAACAGAAAATACGACGCGTTTCCTCCCTCCAGAGTTCGATTGGATTAAACAATTTTCAGAGACACGGTTTTGAAATAATCTCCATATCGCTACTCGAAGGATGACAGGAGGAAGACAGGGATTGCGATTTTATTTTATTTCTCAAGAAGCTTGCGGCATGCACGCCGGCTGAATGACCTGCAGCCCCTGACATTTAGCCGATAATAAGCGAGGACGGGTCACATCGGTCTGCATCGGAACAGTTATGGTACATAATGGTTTTTATATTTTCTGAATACTACCGCGCGATCAACTCCTGCCCAAATGTCAAATCCTGCCCAAACGACTGTCCCCAAACAAATATTCCCCAAAAAACAAACTCTATCAAAACGACAATTTCACTAAATTCCAAAATTCCACTCCAACGATGACATTTCTGCACTGAACTTTGCCAGTGCTTTGCCAGTGTGCTCTAGTTTGCGTCGCAGACCCTGAAGGGACCAGAGCCAAAATGGGTCGGATCCTCAACCCAATGGGTCACCACTCCACAAAGTTCACCGGTGGCCTGGATGAAGATGGCACGAGCGGGTGTCAAAGTTTTCCCATTCACTCTGCCTGTATACGGCGATCCGTTTTGCATGACGGGGAACTCTGCAAGGGGTGGGTTCGCAGGGTCAGCGGGGGGCTGGTTGCAAATCGGGTTCGCACCCCCATAAAACTTGAGCTAAACAAAAAGTCAGCACTGTATTCTCGTGATATCTCAGAATCAAGGATCAGGGAATGGAGGGTTCCATCTCAGATTAACGACAGAGTATGAATGGGATCTACTAGCCTGAGTGTTCCCACCGGATCCAGACCCGTTGTCCGTGTTTCCAGACGTGCCACCAAACCCGTGAGGGAACCTATTGGAAAAAGCCCGTAAGTACATCGACAGAAACGGTGGACTCTGGGTGCACTTACCCGCTACCTGCAGCGGTGGCTGTTGTAGCCGCACTTGCCGCCGCCTGGCTGATGCGGAAAGAACCCAGACTGGTCACGCACAAGTAGCTCGTAGGGGGAGGCGCTTGCACGGCCGGTGCTGGTGCTGCGACCTGAAGCATTGTCAGTCTCTACAGCTAGAAGTACTTCCACTGAGATGTGACATGATCGCCAAACCGCCCAGAAGAGTTCAGATTGCCACGATATCAGGCTGTCTTGTGTTTGGGTTGCGTGCGAGGGAGGAGCATGCTTACTGCAGAGCCGGCAAGACCCACAAGGGCAAGAACGGTAGTGAAGAGCATCTTAGCGGTTTAGTTGAAGAAAAGTAAAGGTTATGTGGAGTTGAGTGTTCGTGTTTATTGCAAGTGTTGCAAGTGTTGCAAGAAAGTAAAAGAAAGATAAGAGTGAAATGTAATGTTGATATTCGTTGCGAGTATAGTAAGAAAGGAGATTGAAGTGAGAGGATGAATACTTTGACAGTGGCAGATACTCTTCATATATAGACCCTCAGCTATGCTTGTTGATGTCTGTGAGGGGCTCAGACTGTCAGATATTCTAGGGGAGGACTCGCAGGCCACTGACGCTTGCTTGCTTTTGTGCGTGCTTGGAGAATCCTGCAGGATTCGGGAGGCTATAGACAGAGGATTATCAGTATGATTTGTACCATTAGGCCCATCTATACGAGGAATCATTGAATTAAATTCCTCATATAGATAGGCTTAATAGCACAGATTACATCAGAGTGTATTCCATTGCTACGATTTTAGAAGTCAGAAAGAGGTATTTGTCCCCCACAGGAACGCTGCACAGCCCTGATGGGGGGCATGCGAACCTGCAGTGGAGGTTGCGGGCGTGCGGTGGTGGTCGCGAGGGTGTGTATAAGTGGTTACCTAGGTACGAAGCGAAGCTCGGCGGCGCTTATAGCGGCTATGAATGACATTCCTAAATATAAATATTCCGTCAGTCTTACTATTACCTTGTTTCATCTTTTTTACTCACCCCCTACCTTAAATCAAATACTCTCATCCTTCTTCACCATTATTTAAGACTCTTGGTCATCATTCACATTAAGTGCTTTGACCATTCTCCTCCACCTTAACATTCTCCACTATCATTTTCTAAATCGCGACCCATCATGTCTCTGATCCAACTCAACACTCCCCTAGGAAGCGAGGACAACCCTGGCCTTAAACACATTGCAACCACGCTGCAGAATCTTGTCAATGGCATCGTGGACCCTAGGACCGCTGCTGAAACAATCGACCAAATCATTGTCAGCGACTGCCAAAAGGCCTACTCGTCCTACACTTCAGTACCAAAGCCTACTGCTGAACAAATTGCTACTGGTAGTGTCCGGGCGCCTGACCGGCCGGATGGCTTCAATTTCTATGGAACAGCTTCGGCAGGGCTGCAATGGTTATACCATATGACCACGCAGGCCAAGATCGGCAGGTGGGCCTGGTTCAAGAACTCCAGCGTCTACCACCCCAGAAGCTCTCATACGTTGTGTGGGGTAACTTGATCGAGAAAGAAATCTACATGTTGACGGACAAGAACGGTTACGATGGCTTCAGACAGTGGCTATGGGAGCTTGATCAAGGTAAGTTTCACACGCTCCTGGTACCCGCTGTTTCTGACCCGGATCAAGGACACTTCATTGGGCAACAAACTGGGGACCACAAGGCTGCTGCGGCATATTTGAACTTCTCGGCCTTCCTAGCACGCCTGTTGGCTGTTGGAATTGGGGCAGGAGTTGGGTTGTGTGCACTCACCCGGCGACCAGAGTCACGTTTCTGTACGCAGAAGATTGCGTGGACAGCAAAATTCGCAGACTCTGACTTGCAGGTAAAGCGCTATCAGCCATATGCATCTGCTGCTGCTCTATGGTTGCTTTATGCTGGCGATGCACTCTTTGAGTTTTGCGACAAGGGCGTTCATGCATTCGGTCCTTCATGGAAGCGTCCACTATGGGAGAGCTGGAAGGAGAAGTTTGGAGAGGTGGTTGAAGACACGAGATTCGATGAGTCCACTCGTAGTTTGGTTCGGCAGGCAATGGAGCGTATGGACCAGCTGGAGCAAGGAGGGTGGAGAGTTCATGAGGAAGAGGATGATGAGGATGATGAGGAGGAAGAGGAAGAGGAATGAAATTGTGCCAGATGAATGCCCTATAACAAGACTCAAAGTCTGTTATGGTTCTTTCACTTCACTTTAGAAGCCGCTCTCTGTTAACTTGGAGCATTGTAAAAGAAATGACGTAAGTGAATGAGAAGTAAAGTGAATGAATATATGTCCATTCCAGTCTCGGAGAGAAGTGCATCTGAGTGACTGTTTTTGGCTGGAGGGGGTTTGGTAAGCGAGGTGCGACTTTATTTCAGCAGCCACTTCCGGCTTCCCAGCACCAGCATCGAACTCAACAACCCTCATCAACTTCACGAAGACCCACGACCTTTCCCAAGTCTCTGGGAGCTATTGGTCAATACACTCCTTGACCTACTTCTTAACCTTCCAGCCACTTTCTCGTCGTCATTTCCAACTTCAACATCGTCCTCGAACTTTCGATCTTTCCCCATCACAATCACCATCCCATCACCATCACCGTCTTGAGACCATCTCCTCAATCATGGCCTCTCACCATGTCTTTCCCGAGATGCTCGCCACCATCAGCGAGGCGAAACTGAAGGAGGTTCTCAGTCAAAGAACCAAATTCGAAGGTGAATTGCAGCAGCTTCTCAATGCTGTAAACAACGAACGCGATCAGCGGCTGAAGGTAAAGATGCTTCTCGACCGCATCGAGAGCGTCCCCTCCATGAGTAAGATCGCCAAGACGCCGCGTCTTCGGCTTGACGACATTCGCCATTTCGTGGAACAGGCAGAGAACGATCCGTCTGTCTCCATCGGCTTGATGAAGCAGTGGCAGGCCACTCTCTCGAGAGAGAGCTGCGTAGGTACACAGTCTGAGCGCTACAAGTACTCGGAGCTTTACTGTCGCCTTACGAACGAGTGGGTTTCAGTCTCCAAGCAAGGCAGTATCGACCCCTCCAATCCCGTTACCCTGATCGACCTGACACGCCAAGAGAAGCGAGACGAGCGTGTCGAATGGGAGAAGTACGTGTTTACACCGCTCAATACAAACACTGCCGCCATCGAAGACTACCTCAAGGAGCTCTTTGCAGAGACGGGTTCCAATCAAGATATTCAGGCCGCCTACCACGCCCTCCGCGTGTCAACCCAAGAGTTCGAGACTCGGTTACACAACAACAAACATTTCAGCCAATCTGACTTGAAATGGATCATCGGCGGTCTTCTACGAAGTGATCTCTTGACAGAGCAGAAACAAAAACAACTTAAAGAACTATATAACGACAAGGATCTGCTGCTCGCCTTGGAGGAACACCTCAAGTTCAGGATGTTGAACTTGGACAACTGGGATTGGAGCTCGGCCAAGGAGGGAATCCCCATCAACCAACGACGAGGGCTAAGTGGCAGATATAGATTCTTTCACGATGAAAGTCTTTTTGATGCCATCATGCTGCGCTACATCGGCGTCAAGTGGTCCGTCTTTTTTCAAAGTGCCATGACAAAGTTTCGAGCAAGTCCTGGGGTATGGAAATCATCGTCTGTCGCAATGCCGAAAGAGGATAAACTACGCCGTGAACACTTCTTAGGTTCAAAATCTGACATATCACTTAATACTACCCACGACCAACAACCAATCGAGGCCGACGATACCTCGAAGCCCATCGACTCCAGCACTTTAAGGATGAAATCTTTCTCGAGCAATTAACGAAGGAGGAAGAAGAGATTCGAGGTGCCTATGATGGCAACCCTGAAGATGGGGATACTCGAAAGAGTAGCATCCAAATCTCACAAACCCTCCTCCACACAATTGCCACGGAGGTCCTGATGAAGACCTATCTCGGAGAGGATCAGGTCGTCGTGAAGACCGACTTCAAATGGTTTGGGCCGACATTGCCACATTCTACAATCTTTACTGTACTCAAGTTCTTCAACGTGTCAGAAAAATGGATTTCATTCTTCCGAAAAGTTCTTGAAGCTCCAGTCAAGTTTGCTGAAGATGGACCTGATACCACAGTCAGAGTCCGCAAGCGAGGTACTCCACCAAGCAACCCGCTGAGTGATGTGCTAGCCGAGGCCATTTTCTTTTGTATGGACTTTGCCTTCAACAGAGACACTGGTGGAGCCATTCTCTATCGCATGCATGATGATGTTTGGATGTGGGGTCAGGAGAATGCTTGCGTTGTGGGATGGAACTCGATTATCAAGTTTACAAACTTGATGGGGCTTGTGCTCAACATCCAAAAGACTGGCAGTTGCAAGATTGCCGGGAAGGTCTCAGAATCAGACTACCAAGTCGTACCATCTCTTCCAAAGGCCCTTCCTACTGGTGAGGTCCGCTGGGGACTGTTCCTCAAGCTCGACTCCAAGTCCGGTCGCTTCATCATTGATCAGATCATGGTAGACAAGCACATCAGTGAGCTTAGTCTCCAACTTGATGCTTGCAAATCCGTGTTCGATTGGATCCAAGTGTGGAATATCTATGCCGTGCGGTTCTTCACCACCCACTTCGGGCAATCGGCCAACTGCTTGGGTCGAGGGCATCTTGCAACTGTAATTAAAACCTTCAATCGGATCCAAGCGTCTCTCTTTAGATCTACTGGGGGCAGTGTCACATCGACCTTGAAGGAAATGATTAAGGAAAGATCCAAGATCGATGACATTCCGGATGGCTTTCTGTATTTCCCAACATCCCTCTGTGGTCTGGACGTGAAAAATCCGTTCACCACACCTTATCTGCTGCGCGATAACCTTCCAGTTGATCCGAAGGCGGTACTGGACACGTACATGATGCAAGAAAAGGCAGCTTACGAGACGGCTAAGACTTCCTTCGAGAAGAAGCCTCCGTTTAGAAACTTCAATTTCCCATTGCAGATGAGCGATCGTCTGAAATTGGAACCCTTCATGCCCTTTGAGGAATTCAGCAAGTACCGTGAGAAGACTTCGACTGCGCTGCTTAACGCTTACACGACCCTGCTCGCACCTGCAAGATGCAAGAAGATTATCCAAACTGGCTCAAGTTGTTACCTTTCGCACGATACCTGGAGTGACCTTAGTGCGTATCATCAATCTACTGTTCAACTCCATGCTTCGGATATGGTCAACCGATTTGACGAGATCCTGATCGCGGAGGATGGCGTTCTTCCCACGAAAACCGTTAAGAGGCTTCGCGAGAGTCGATTCAAGCTGCAGGACTGAATGGAGGATGGAGGATGGAACTTTTCTGGTGCTGCGCCATGAACTTGTTGCTGAGAAGGCCGAAGGAAATGCTTTGCTAACAAATGAAATGTTATATCAAGTGTCTCTTAAGAAAGATGGAGGATTTTCGAGGATTATGGTTTCAGTCCGCTGCATTGAGTATAACATGATTACAAGTTGAGCGGTGGAAATTTACGTACCTAGCAAACTCCAAGCAGAAACTCAAGAAACTTACTCGTACTAAATTGCCTCCTCGTGTCTCGTCTTGTGAAGTGCTGCCGAAGTAGCTTAGCATCCAACATCTCGTGTATGCAATTTTCATGCTCGAAGATTTCTACAAAACAGATGTCGTTGAGATAGTGTTTCAAGCCCTGGTCCTAATAAGGACAAGCGTTCCACGTGATTATCTCGTAAAGATTATTTTCGTTTTATATTCTTCTTTATCTTTATATCTAGCTATTATTTTATCCTAAAGAAGAATTACCTCGCGGTGTCTCGGCAATTAAGTTACTTCGCATTATTCCTACTAGTGCGTATAGAATAGCATACCTTACAGGAATAACCTATCTTGACAGTATAGTATACTAATAGCTAAATAACCGTTTTAGGCCGATTTTATTATTAATTAATAGTTATATGCTCGTTTTTAAGGGAGCACGTTATGCCCTTTATCTAGCCACAATATAGTTCCTAACTATTAATAAAATCCACCTATAGTTTATTAACTATAGTTTAGCTAATTAGCAGTAGCTTAACTATAAATCACTAGTATAATATTGCTTAGTTAGCATGTAGTACAGTCGAGGACTTCCAAAGACCACAAATAAGCCTCCCTTTTGCGCACTAAAAACAATCACAATAACACTATTATTAAATTAATTATATTAATCTAATAAATAGAGAAGAGCTTTATAAACAATATGCACTTCTCTAATATTAATTATATTAGGTAGCGCAAAAGTTATATTTATAAGAAAAGTGGGTCCAATCCGCATAACCTTACATTTTGGTGTACTAAACGATATAGGTTTCGACAAAAATGTCTGTGCACAGGTCTGTGCACGCATATTCTCCCCCCCCCACTAGCGCATTAATAACACCTTAGAACCTCGAATTAATGTAATAACACCCCAAAACAATGCCTAGAATATGCGTAGATAGGAAGGCATATATAGTAGTGGTGGTAGAGGTAGTAGTGAGGGAGGGGGTATTGCGTTTAAGGGTTTTTAGGGTTTTCAAGCTTTCTTTAGAGGCTTTTTGACTAGTAGTAGTAGAGGAGGGTTAAAATAACGTGGAGCATAACGTGCTCTCTTTATAGAAGGTTAAGAATCGTCTATATTAGCTACCTAGGTAGTTAATAGGTTATATAGAGGGTATAGAGGGTAGGTAGTTAAGTTAAGAGGGGGTAAGTTTTTAGTGGTAGTAGTCATAGCGTTTTTAGCGTACTTCTTAGTGAGGCTCTTATATTTTAGTGTACTAAATAATATAGGTTTTTTTTAAAAATTTCCCTAAAAGTAAAAGGTTATAATAACACTATTTCAATTTAATTTGGAAGAGGCTAAACTGTTTTGAATTATCTGTTTACTCTATTAGTG
>QGMF01001071.1:0-10323 GCA_007821475.1 Lachnellula arida
CGGAGTTTCGCGCGCCAGCTGGGACGGGCACGACGTCCAGGATGCCGATGAGGAAGAGCAGGCCGGTGAGCATGGCGGTGCCGACGAGCGACGTGGAGCGCCGGCCCGTGCGGTTGATGAGCAGCCAGGAGCACATGACGCCGATGAGGCCGAGGGCCGAGACGCCGAGGGACAGCGAGAAGGACGAGGATGCGGAGAGGCCGGCGAGCTCGAAGAAGTAGGAGCTGTAGCCGATGGTGAAGACGACGCCCGTCAGCTGCTGCACGGCGAAGATGCCCATGGCGATTTCCGTCCTGCGCGCGTCGGAGCCGCGGAAACAGTCTAGGTACGTCGTGCTGGAGGATTTCAGCTCCTCGGCCGTGATGGTGTTGGAGATGTCTGAGAGCGTGGTGGTGGGGGAGGGGTAGCCGAGGCGGGAGAGGGTGGAGAGGGCGAGGGGGGTGTTGTGGGTGCGGGCGAGGTACCAGGGGGATTCGGGGCAGAAGGGCAGGCCGAGGAGAAGGATGATGGGGAATATGAATTGTAGCATAAAGGGGATCTTGTAAGCGAGGGATGAGGAGAGTGTGCCGGTGCCTTTGAGGATCAGGTTGGCTACGAGCTGGCCGAAGCCGACGAAGAGTTGGACTCCGGATGTTGTGAGACCGCGGACTTCGACAGGGCATACTTCTGAAGAATATGAGGAGGAGATGGTGAGAAAGGAACCAAGAGAAAGACCGTTAATAAGCTGCTCTGGTTAGTAAAAGAAAAACTTATTAGACCTGCTGTCGACTTACCTTGCCCGCTAATAGGAGACCCGATGACCCCGCGAAGACTTGCAGGAAGACGGCGCCAATACTGACTACACACGCAATTGCCAACGTCAACCTCCTTCCCAGCCTGTCTGCAAGATATCCGCTTCCAATAGCACCGAAGAATCCACCAGTGGACGAAGCGGTGTTGAAAGCGATCTGCCAGGAAGCACTGATGATGTATTTGCCTTCAAAGCTGTATCCGAATTCTTTCTGGAATGAGGGCACAGAGATGACGCTGGAGGAAAGCTGTTGATAGTCAGATTGAGCATTTACTTTTATTCGAACGAGTCTTACAAGAACATCCATTCCCCAATTGATACTAGCCAGTCCAATAAAGGCAGACCATATTATGGCGCCTCTGTATCGGAGGACCATCTGCCATGTTGAAGTGTGCTCCTCGACTGCCACTGAAGTTCCCGCATTGCTGTCCAACTCCAAGATATCCATCAGCTTGGAATCCTGGGTTTCTGGTGTCTTTTCTGCCATGCTTGCTGCTTGCCGGCTGTGTGTACCATCTTCAGTCACCGTCTGCAGGAGTTGTGATATTTGAGAAGAGCACTCTGGGCACGGATGCACGATTGATGTACCAAGTCGAATTTCGGATAGATGGATCACCCAGGATCAACATTATTGATGACGGCCGGAGGCGCATCTTAATAAGAATTGAAGACAAGAGGGGACTGACTCGTTCCCCGGTTTCCAACCCGTAAGTGGGGATTTATGAAGCAAGCTAAGCCCTGAAATCAGGGTCCAGTATGAAGCTAGAAGGAGATCGCGCATGAAGGGGTTGTTCTAGAAAAACTCAAAATATGGAGAGGCCGGAATTTTAAACGAAAATAGACTATTGAAATCGATCTCGACCGATGAAAGCTAAAGAAAGCGGAGATCCCGGAACTTGAAAGGTGGACGGAGAGATCGACGACGACGACATACAGTATGAATAATCGGGACCTATCAATGTAATCCAAACCCTCAACACCACGCTACAGTATTACAGCTCGAAGACCTAACTCCGTGATACTTGACTCGATTTAAAGAAGCCCGTTGATCAATATTTCATTCGCCAGGATATCTCCAGTAGCTGCCAAGCCCTGAACAAGGCCCAGCAGCGCCTGCTCCTCATTCCCTCGAATCGACCTCATTAACACATCAATTGGCCTTAAGTCTTGAGCGCCGGCAGTGTAAACCGATCGCAGAAGCATGAACGTTTCATCCATTCCCGGGTCAGCGAACGAGAAGTACGGGATGAAGTCTCTCGCCATTTCGAGGAAGTCATTGAACAGTTCGTCACTGTAATCGAAGCCTTTGTCTGGCCTAATAACGTTGCTGATGGCCTTGAATGCGTTCTGTGCTTCTATTACCATAGACTCCAGCGCATACATATTACCAATTTGATAAGCGGTGTCGAGCTGCAGCAATAGATCCTCCATCGGATTGGCAGGAGGGGCGGCGCCGAAGCGGGTTGCGTACTCCTCCACACGAGCAAACACCCATTCCAACGCAAATCCATATACTCGCTCGTCGTCGACATTTTGGAAACTCGGTCTGAAGTGCTCAAGTGGCATCGACACCCGGTTTCCGGATTGTCTCAGGTCGTACATGAACTTTGGCACATGTCGCTGGAGGTCTCGTTGAGGGAAGTGGGCAACAGCAGTTGGTAGGTTGACGATCATACGGATGTTGGAGCCCGGCCGCCGTTTGACGAGCGGTTGATCATGATGGCACCGTCGTCGGGGAACCCCCGCCAGGCCGTTACGTCTGGCAAGTACCATGGACATTTTGAATACGGGTATGCCACGAGGTGAGTAGCCGAGAAGTGAAGGAGAGATGGTTCAATGTTCGTGTAAGTACTCAAAGAAGGCACGTGAAGAAGTTTGCCGTCGTTGGTTGTACCGAAATAGAAATCGCAGGTTAGTCCTAGAGGAGAGAAGAACAAGCACTTTATATCAGTCTTGAGTCACACAAATGTGCTGGATCCGACACATACCGAAGCAAGCAAGTAAGATGCATACATGTCTCATGACACAAACCAGGCTGACAGAAATGGCAGGATTGGTAAGGCTGCAACTTCTGCCTCTGCCTCTTCCTCGAACATCTGCAGTTTCCCGTTGAAGGAATTAGCTCCGGTGCAATTCGATAGGAGCATCTCGCTCCGGAACTGAACATGTTTGACTTGGAGACACGGTAAGAGTTTTCTCGGTGGGGAATATCGGGCGAGTCCGTCGTTTGTGGGGGATACATGTACGAGGGACACCTGGTTTGCGTGGTACGGAGGGACATTTGACTCGAGTTTCGAAGCACAAGAGCCTCGTCTATAGGCAGAGCTGAGTCGTAGCCCTGGATTTCGAATCAGACCACTGTCCGCAAAGGTGTTGAGAAGTATTTCGGGAGTCATAACTGGACGAAAGCTACGCAAACCTCCTGGTGTGGACTCTGTATTGAGTTGGTTGATGAGATTGTGCCAGCAAACAGGGTGTGTCACCCTCTGTTTTACGAGATCAGCTGGTGTATGTTGGCGCACGTTCTTGAATAGAAATGTCTGATTTGATGGGGTTGGTGAAAGGAGTCAAGATGTGGTAGCGAGAAGTCACCTCCAGCTTGTTCTCAGGTTTCTCCCACGTGACAACTACAAAGGTAGGGCAATCTTTTACTGTAAAGCAACTACGAAGACAAACCTTGGGCCTGTCAAGAATTGGGCTAGGAGATGTTGTATGAATTAGAGGAGGAAGGTCTACTTGAGCACAGAGATGGCTGTGAAGAAGTGAAGGCTAAACCTGAGAGTTTGAACGGGCCTGGCAGGGTGTGTTCGTTTCTTGAGTTCCACTGGGCGACTGCGAGATGAGTTGTTAGGCTCAACGTGTTTTTCTACTGTGTCTAGAGGTTGTAATTTTATCGTTCATGATTTGTTCGTTCTGCTTTAGATCTATCTTTTTCTTGTCCGTCTTTCTTGCTCCGGTTAGGTCGGGAGAGCTTGCAACTCCTGTTTTGCATTTTTAAAAAAATATCTAGTCCATCATAGAACGCTCTTACACAAACTCAGCGGTCAGGCCATACAGCCTTGTAATATCCATCATCCTTTACCGCCGAAAGCCCCTGCCAGATTCGCCCAACAAGGAACCGTCCAGGATGTCTTGTGGGAGAGATGTAATGCTGTAAGTAGTGATACCAACCACTTTCCACGTTGCGCTCGAAAAGGTGTGATATTTGCATGCACTCCATGCTTGCAGGGTAAAATCCACTCAATTCCCCCAGTCGATTCTTCTAGATACAGTGTACCCACCACCACCACCATCAGTACCTATCTTGTTCCACCATGATGTTCGCCGGGCGTACGTCGCCATAGGTGAAGACACACTCGCTGTTTAGTGGTGGTGAGAAGCAGCTTAGAAAGGTAGTGGGCACCCGGCTTGGGGGTACGAGTAATGCATCAACAGAAAAGTAAAAGTCCTCAAATGCCGATATTGTGTTGACTGACTTACTCGTTGACTTCATGCCATCTTCGTCACTATACTCGCATACCCTGACCCCTACCCCTCCATATCGCGGCCCAATAGCAAGTAAGTTCCACCTCCAGAGCCACCTAAATACTCTATACTCTCAATCTATTTCGAACCAACAGTTCATTATCAAAAGCAAAATCCAACCACCCATTCTCCAGCATCGTTAATAGGATACATGTACAAGCCAGCTCAGAAGCATAATACACGCATCTGTTTGAAAATCCGATCAGCCAGCAGGCATAAAGTAGGTATGGGAGCTCGGGAGGTCGCGAACTTGCGCGCTGAGGTACGAGGCCTGGAGACGTGTACTTTGAGACTCGTCGTGTACAGATAGATGGCTTTTGCAGCTATCTCCTCGTTGCATCTATCTTAGGATAACGCCAGCTGTAGTAGGGTGCTCCTATGCTTTTGATGATGCTGATATCGTTCTTCTTATGACACCTAATAATAACTTCTTCCTGCCATTACATTAGCTGCAATGTATCTAGTTACGAGTTTGGGTTCTGCACCGGAAAGGAGAATCTCGTAGAAACCTTCATTTTCTTTGGAGGTGGAGGGGAGGTTCGATGTTTTGGTAACAGGAGGGTCAAGATAACCTCTCTGTGTACTCCGTATCTCGCGTAAAGATACAAGCAGATATACTTCAAAGTGTCTCTTAAGTTCTGGTGTTAAGAGCTCGCCATTGCCTGGTATTCCTTTGTCTTGGTAGATAAGATTGTGACACCTGTGAGCAAAACCACATCTTACTCGCCTCGTAGCAAGATATTATTCATAAGGGAAGGGGTCTTACATGTAGACTTGCATCTTGTGAATGTTCTAAGAGAGGCTCTGAACATTGTTTGGCGGTGCTGCGTACCGACATGAACAAACTCTTCTTTTCTTGGATAGCAATATTGTCTGGCTCCCTAAATCTGAACACCACAGCGTTCATATCTTTGGTGCGCTCCCTTACCACGGTTTTGTCACTTGTTTTAGAAGACTTACAAGCAAGTTAGGAGGCTGGAAAGAAATCACAGGTTCGTTCACGGTTCATTGGGTGTTATGTTATGTAAAGTTCTTTGGTTATTGCAAAATCTGATACGTACACTCCCCGAGATTTTGCGCCCAGAACCATTTGCAAGTTTTCATGAAAATTGACACAAAGATAAAGCTTTATCGGATGCCATTTGACATAGCATACCAGCCTATTTTTGTGTACCCGTGATCCCGCAACAAAGAAGTATTTGCTGAAGATTTCCTAGCACAGAAAGTGGAGACTCATTGCCTACTAGTAGTTGGTTCGGCGTCGAGAGAGCATTGATGAGATGCGCTGCTCGTGCTATCCAACAGTTTCGGACGAGAGACCGCCAACATGACCACTGCACTAAACATCGGCCTCAGCCTCAACACCAGCCTCGTCTTGTCCTTCGGGCTCGGCGGCGTCGGAGGTAGGAGGAGGGGTGGTTGCGACAGGGGGATTGTAAGTGCCGTTAGCATTGACTCGTCCGTTCTCCTTAAGCCAGTTGTACTTGGACTCAAGAGCCTTAGCACTGAAGTCCAGACCCTCGTTCTTCAGCGTGCCAGAAACGGTGGTCCACTTGTTCTTCTCGGCCGCGATGATATGAGCCAAGAGTGCCTTGATCTAGAATAAACATTAGTATGTATAAGGAGTATGAACTGCTATTAGACTTACATCGGCTTCAGTGAAGTCCGTCGAAGCAGCTTCCAGCTTTGGCCAGCGCTTGCGAAGAACATCCTTTCCCGGCTTTCGGCCCTCCAGTTCCTCCCAAGCAAGATCAATCTCCTTCCATCCTTTGCCCTCCTTCTTCATGTCGACGATCAGCTTCTCTGAAGGAGTCAATTCCTCATAAGACTAGTAATGTCAGTACGAAGAGTTCGAGATGTGAAAGTGAATTGGATTTGACTTACGCCATAGCCAGTAGTAGCCTTGGTGCGCTTGGTCTTAGGAGTAGTGGCAGCGTTAGACTCAGTGGCCTTTCGCTTCTTGGGGCTGGATCCCAGTGCCGATGCAGCGAGAGTCACAAGATCAACTTCATCATCACCGTCTTGTTCGCTTTCCTCAGTCTTGACCTTGGATTTGGGGGTAGCGCGCTTCTTGGGGGAAGCTTTCTTGGCAGGTGTAGATGGTCCAGCAGGAGCCACAGGAAGATCTTCATCAACACTCTCTTGGTCGCTTTCCTCAGCCTTGATCTTTGACTTGGGGGTGGCCCGCTTCTTGGGAGAAGCTTTCTTAACAGGAGTAGATGGGCCAGCTTCAGCTTTAGCAGCGGCAGCCTTCTTCTTTGCGGCAGCAACAGCCTGCTTCTTTGGCACAGCTGCTGAAGGAGAAGGAGGCTCATCAGGGTCAGCGCCGTCTTCGCCGGACTTGGCCTTGACAGCCTTCTTGCGGGGTGTAGCTTTCTTCTTGGTAGAAGTAGGCTCTGGGGTGGTCGGGGCCTGATCGGTTGACTGTCAGCTTATCATCCATGAATAGAAACAGTTAAGAGCTGCTGTGTAATGTGCAGAAGCCATCAAGCCTGAGACATGATAGACGTGTAGATGGAAGATCTCGAGGCTCTCCTCAAGTGAGCAGGAAGTGGGGCAAGGCTGGTAGGGGTAGGGTAGGGGTAGAAGCGACGGGACGAAGATGTCGATTAGATCGCATAGAAACAGATTGAGGGCATGTATGTAGATGAGCGATCATAGAATAGAAAGATACGTACCATCGTCAGCTCGCCATCGATGAGGTCGTTGATGGAGACGTCGTCACCAGCGGACAGGTGCAAGTCACTGAGTTCGGAAGAATCAGACATAGCGGGCGGATAACTGGACTTGAAGAGAGGATGGGTTTAGAAAGCAATACAACTTGAGCGATGGCAAGAGGAGGGGTTGATCAACGCTGAGATTGCGTGGATGGGCAAAGAATTTGTGTTGGGCATTGTGCGGAAAGTTTGGGAAGAGGCGAGATCGGGGTCGGTATATTCTCTTCTTCACCATCCGCCCCACCGGCTAGTTCAGCAACACCCTTTATTAGGTCTAGCCTTGTCGAGGAGCCCTTATTCCTTACCTTATGCTGCAGCCCAGGTAGGTGGGCTGCTTTTGCTGGGAAGTTAGGCGGAATTTATGTACTCAGTTTATATACTCGCATTCGAAACCCAAAAGGCGCACCTGTTGATATTAGCACCCATCTACCAAAGAACCACTGCTGCCAGTGCTTGACTATCGATACTATCAAGCGCTCAAGCTGTAAGTGATGCCTGCCATGCTATCTTTCAAGGGAGTTAATAGCGGCTTTGTTCCTAAATTGGGATGACTTTGCTATTACACAGATACTTGAAGCGTTTGAAGTGCTTGCGACAGCATAACAAGGAGCTTCATCTACTAGAAGTAAGGAGACTCCTCAGAACCACCCTGCAGATCGCTGACTGAGAATAGAAAGATCCTTTAGCTCAAAGCGACGAAGTGATGCCCAGCGACTACATACTCCTCTCCAAGACAACCCCGACTCCCAAGATTCGAATGGCAGAAAGACAGAGAAGCACACTTGATCAGGACGACTTTCGATACAACGAACAAGTCTAGGCATAGAGAGAAGGGGTAGGAACCAATGCAGGGGGGCTGGAAGATATCATTGTTCTACAGTTCTTTGACTGGAAGCTCCCCATGTTTCGAACTTAAGCAGCAGCACAAAGAAAACGCAGAGAAGGAGAAAGCACATTGTAGATCTAGGCACAGCAGATCAAAGCAATATGAACACATGTTTAGTTTCTAGCAAATAAACAACAATTCTACGCATCAAGCTTCGAACTTCTCGCCAGCGACGTGGTAACGATCAAGAACTCCTCCATATCCCACCACTTTCCCAATACGACTGGGTACCTACTCAGTATAGTAATTCGGACCCGAGATAGTTACCATATAAGAGCACCAAGCTCTTTCTCAAGGTATTTGTCTAGGTAGAAGGGTTTGAAGTAAGTAAGTCGAGAGATGTCGTTGAACTCTGCCGATCCTACCTAGTAAGCCGGCGCTAACTTGAATGACACAGGAGCCCCTCCCCTCCTCGCAATATCCCACTCCTGCAGCGATTCAAAACGACAGGCACGTTGCGTACACAAGACGTCGAACACGACAGACACTCCTCCGAGCCAAATCGCCCCTTAACAAACGACCACGGTCTACGATTATTATACAGATGTGTGCTGGTAAGGCAAATTTGGCCATGCTACTGGATATAGGACTGGCGAAAGACAGCTTTCTACAGCCATGATGACCAGGAAAGCAATACAAGCAACTCATGGCTATTACTTCGTGGCTAGGCATTGTGAAGTCGAACAAGAAGCCCGAAAGGAACCCCACCATTACTAGTCAAATCACACTCTAGCTAGCGATAACGAGACGGAAACAACAGCAGGACAGACCTGTGCGAAAGGATACATGCTCGCGGACGTCTAATTGTAAATTGGAGCTTCCTTTATATTTGCGAGTTGGACTTCTAGGGCAGCGAACGATACAAGTTGGACAGGGCACCCCTCCCCCCTCAACGGATTGCCCTCCAGGATGGTATGCCATGTTCCTTCGACGTCCAGGTACAAATACAACTTCAAGTTCCGGTGAGTTCTAGTCAGAAGATAACATATATGGTGAAGTGATAGAACAAGGCGCGCTCAAGGCTCTAGAACACGAAATACAAATAAAAGGAAGGACTGAGGACGAGGACGAGCAAGATGGGCAAGGATACAGAGATATGTTCCGCGCTGCAGGATGTCAGGAGAGCTAGAACCATAGTCATATCTAGTACTCCTATGAATCAAGAATATCGTTTTCTCTGAAGTAATATAAGAGTTGAAATTCTACTCCCTATATTCATCCCCATATACTTCTAGTTTCCTGGTCCTATACCCCTACCTAGGTATCTTTCTCAGCTCAGTTATGCAGACATCTACTCCATATATCTCTTCATCCCCAGCTCCATCTTTCTCCATCTCTCCCTTCCACAGAAACCTCCTCAAGAACTCAAAAATCATCCAATCCAGATCAACCCCCAACCCAACCCCTAACAACCCCTAACCCAACCCAAAATTTGGACGACTTTGATCACCCTGCTCCTGTCCGATGGTGACATTCGACTTCTCGGGCATATCCGAATCAGACGACTCTGCGAGCCTAAGATGCTTCCCTGGGGAGGCCCCCGTTTCTGGAGGAGTGATTTGGGTACTTCCGTTGTGGATGCCTTGGACCACTTCGGGCTTCATTCCTACGCCGGACTGGGATGGGACAACCTTGCGATGTCATGAGAGCCACAGGAAATATCGGTGGGAACCATAGGTCCTATATGAGGGGAGCTTGGATGAAGCAGATACCACGGAATGCAGTCCTGGTGACCTTCAATATGTAACGAGTTATTCCGCGTTATAGAGTAGCAACAATTGAACCTCTAACCCAACCCCTATTCCGCCGCGATTTCCTTAACTCATGCATTTTTCTCTCTCCTTCAAATCTCCTCAAGCCTTCCTTCCGCCTACATCTTTCCCTCATCTTCTAAATCTAAATGGCTAGTTAGGTGGTTAATTGATTGATTGATAGTGTTTTACGCTGGGGTAAGGCCCTCTCCAAGCCTCCCAGGGGGCATTGGGCTGTGCTAATCCAGGTAACTTACAAAGTGATATACACCTTAGTCACACAGCTCTCTAGCTGCGCGATTTGCTTGAAATGTCTTTCTCAATAGGTTGTCTTGTATATAATTCCTGAGCTTAGCACGTCTTTGTACCCTTCGGGAGGTCCCTAGGATTACAGGCTTCACCTGTATTCCGCCAGACGTTAATCACCACCACCACCACTACTACTACTATTAGGTAGCAGGTGTTTTGATGTCGACGTCTCTTAGGTAGAGCGTATGCGTACCTTATCTGGAAAAAGGGGGAAAACACCCCGTAGATAAGTTGAGGGTATACGTATCCCTAAAGCGTCTAGTTTTCTTTTCCTCCCTGCTAATGCCTTCCGTATCCCTTCCTCCCTTCCTCCCTTCCTCCCTTCCTCCCTTCCTCCCTTCCTCC
>QGMF01001072.1:0-10294 GCA_007821475.1 Lachnellula arida
GGAGTGTGTCGTTGAAGACTGTTACTTCAAAGGCGGGCTTGAGGGATTCGAAGTGTGGTGCTGCGATGTTTTGGTAGTCGTCGAGAATGGCGAGCTTGATTAGATTGGGTGGAACAGGAGACATTTTGATATTCGGTACTGATGGTTGAGGATGCTGGATTGGTGCGGGGATGCCAAGGCTTTGTTAGTCTGTAGATATAATTCTGTTGACGTGGCAGACAACTCAACTGTATTCTTTCTTTCAGTAACCGTAGAAGAGTGAAGCAATTGAAAAGAATAGGAAGCTATTTCCAAACCTTTGGACGTCGAGATAAGAGGGCGATATCGGAAAGAGCCTCATCATGCATGACGCCATTTATACAAACCCTGAGATACAACTCTGGAACCACATATTGTACTCTCTCGCGAAAAGCCACGATAATCCAGAAACAGGGGGTGGCATATTCTGGAACACAAATAATAATGCAATAAAAATTTCGTTTTCGTAGGTGCAGCTGTTGTGTTTGATAGAGTAAAGTTGCAGACATAGACTTTACGTTGATTGGAGCGCATGAACCTTCGAGCCCGTCTGCAGTCGGTCTCAATCCGGCCGATCATGCCCCGCCAACGACATGGCCCGCAATCCAATATCTGTGGAAATTCTGTGGATAGGGCCATATTAGATCTCGCAACAGTTCCCCTCTGGAAGGATGCTAATTCGTTGATACAGGTGCTTAGTTGCCATTCATTTGTTTCCCCTTGACAGCTAAGCTTGCGGGCGCAGGATTCCGGGTCAGTTGACGATAGTTCGTATATCTGCCTGTGTTCCCAAAATCTGCAATCCCATTTAACCTGCCAGCACTCCCCCGCAAACCTATCAGCAAACAAGACCAGTACCATCATGGCTCCTTCAGCGACAGAGATTGTATCTTCAAATATGGAGAGACCAACAAAAGCCAACATTGGGGTGTACACTAATCCAGAGCATGAACTCTGGGTTGCAGAAGCCCAACCTTCTCTGGAGAGTGTTGAAAAGGGAGATAGTTTGAAGCCGGGTGAAGTAACAGTTGGCATCAAGAGCACTGGTATCTGCGGGTAAGTTTGCGAGAGGGAGTCTTGGGAACCGGCTGACATTTCCTCAGATCAGATGTACATTTCTGGCATGCGGGTTGCATTGGGCCCATGATTGTTACAGACACACACATTCTGGGGCACGAATCCGCAGGTGTCATATTGGCAGCTCACCCCTCCGTCGAGCATCTCAAAGTGGGGGACCGCGTCGCTATCGAACCCAACGTCATCTGCAACGAGTGCGAGCCATGTCTGACTGGCAGATACAACGGATGCGAGAAAGTCCAGTTCCTGTCAACCCCACCAGTTCCGGGTCTCCTCCGCAGATACGTCAACCATCCAGCTATTTGGTGCCATAAGATTGGGGATATGTCTTTCGAAGATGGGGCGTGTTTGGAACCGCTGAGTGTTTCTCTCGCCTGCATGCAGAGATCTGGGGTGAAGCTGGGAGATCCAGTCCTCATCTGCGGCGCTGGTCCCATTGGTCTCATCACACTGCTTTGTTGTCAAGCTGCTGGTGCTTGCCCCATTGTTATTACCGATATCGACGAGGGAAGGTTGGAATTCGCAAAGAAGCTTGCGCCGTCAGTCACAACATTCAAGGTCGAGAGGGTGTCTGCGGAAGACTCTGCGAAGGCCATTGTAGCTGCATTTGGCGGCATTGAGCCGGCAGTGGCACTCGAGTGCACTGGTGTCGAGAGCAGTGTATCGGCTGCCATCTGGGCTGTCAAGTTCGGAGGCAAGGTATTCGTGATCGGTGTAGGGAAGAACGAGATGACCATTCCGTTCATGAGGCTGAGCGTTCGAGAAATCGACCTACAATTCCAGTACAGATACAGCAACACCTGGCCAAGAGCCATCCGCCTGGTGCAAAGCGGCATTATCGATATGAAGAAGCTGGTCACTCATCGTTACCAGTTGGAGGATGCTATTAGTGCGTTTGCTACTGCTGCAGACCCAAAGACGGGAGCCATTAAGGTGCAAATAAAGAGTGAAGACTGAGAAATGAGATGATAAAGGACGTTGGATGGATATTTTGAGATAATGCGCATAGCTTTTAGAATATCTTTGAATAAAATTCTACCTCTTTCTCTTCTCTGTCTGCCTGCGTGTATAAAATCCGAAAGCTCTTCCATGCAAAAGGAGCTTGGCTCGGTGTTGCTTGGAAGGAAGTCTCCGGGAGGTGCTTATGTAAGGCAATCCTTGTTGCCCTGGAATTTCCGACAATCTGAACATTTTCTCGACCCTCGCGCGATTCCCATCCAACGACCAATTGCTCGCCCACCACCCTCTCCACAATCCAGATCTTTATTTCCTTAGGTCTTCTGGGCGCATAGAGTTACCATCATGTCGTTGAGCATCTCCCGCGCCGTGCTGCGGCAATCCACCAAGCTACCCGGACGGACAGCTCGCCGCTTCGAATCGACGACGACAGCCAAAGCCTCCGAGGCAGCGAAAGAAACGGCTTCCAAGGCCTCGCAGACTGCTTCAGATTACAAGTCGAAAGCGACGGAGGGACTGTCGAAGGTCACTTCGTCTGCTGGGCCTGCGCTCAGCAACGCTGCGCAGGGTCTTGGAAATGCCCTCGGCAAGGTTGGAGGCCGGACTGGAAAGCTTATTAAGTTTGTTGAGCGTAAGTCGCTTCTGCGGATTGTCGATGGGGATGCGTGGGTGGTGTTTGGGGACTCAATGGCTGATGTTGCGTGAATAGGACAAATCCCTCCAACCCTCTACTACGCGCGAGTTGGACTTGAGCTCTCCAAGATTGTCTTCCAAGGACAGAAGATGTCTCCTCCGTAAGTTAAAAACTCCCTGGTTCAGTGGTTGTATGGCATACTGATACTGTCTTTCTAGTCCCATTTCCACCTTCCAAGCGTACTATCAACGTCTCCTCCAAATTGCCCGAAACCCCGGCCCAGCCATCTCGCAAGCTTCCAACAGTGTACAGCAACTTCGAAGCAACCTGAACACGACCAAGTTAGCCGCTGGAGGTGTTATTGCGGCAGAGCTTTTGGGATTCTTCACAGTGGGAGAGATGATCGGCCGGTTCAAGCTTGTTGGGTATAGGGGTGACACTGGTGCTCATCACTGAGTGCAGAAGAGGGAGGGATAACGGAGAGATGCTGGGGATGCGAGGTGATAGACGCAGGGTGCGAATGATCTTGATCTTGTAGCAAAGATTGCTGCTTGACTGAGGCGTTCGATTGTATTATCCTGCAAGACCTTTCTTTTGTATGTCTGTACATCAAAACAATAAACAGCATAATGGTGGATTAGACTCATATTGAAAGCATTTGCATTTGAACCAGAAACATTTGAACCCGAAACCGGGGTTTCTTTTAAAGTGTTAGTCTTCAGAGGCTTCCGCTGAGGCCATCCATCATCCAGTTCAAATTCTTTCAATCCTCGTCAGCTCAAACTTCTCAACATTCCCAACCCGGAAGCCAGATATTGCAAAGTGCAATTGTTCGCTAGCAATTAAAACTGAAACATACCTATAGCTATCTAGATAAGCTTTACCAGCCCAACTTTACGAGCTTCGTCCTCCCTAGACTTTAAATCCAAGCTTGCAACCTAGCTATAGCTCACCCGCACCTGCTACCTACTACCCACCCAGGCCAGAACACCAACCGCCACAACTGTCAAAGTAAAGAATAGTTCTTCTATCCAATACCGCACCTCGAGAAGTTGAAGGAACGGTAGTAGTTAGGGTGGTATCAGTATCTCTAATATACGGAGTAACGGAATGCAGTTATATATATAAGATGTTCAGGTTCTAAGAGTGCTACGGAGGTAGTCTGTTTTGCTTGAGTATATACGGAGTAAGAATTGATTGTAAGTAGAGGTTTATGCTAGCTTATGGTGGAGGAAGGATCATTTCCGGGTATAATAATAGTCAAATAACTATTTTAGGACGATTTTACTATTAATTAATAGCTGAATTTGCCGGAACCATTAGGATTTGGGGACCCAGCCCAGCCGAGAGCCGTTCTACTCATGTGACTTAGCGCATGCTAGTCAGCGAAGGGGAATAGCATAACTTCTTCGCTCGACCACCTGCACTTACGGAGAACCTTAAGAGAACAACACTGGAACCAAAATCAAGCTTATACTGCGTAGTATTGAGTGATTAAGGATCACCCTGTGATACCAACAAAATTACTGGCTAAATTACTATTTTTGGAAGATCACATACATAATAGTAGCGTATAGTCAAATAGCGGGTTTTCAACCGTACTACTAGATCGGCTATTTATAAGCTAGATAAGAGTGTCTCGGCATTGCTCCTATGCTCTGAATCTCTGCACTCTTATATTAAAACTGCTCAAATCATTCGATTTAAGTGATTTTGCTTCTACCGGTAGGTGCAGCGTGCTGTGCCTCGTGAGGGCGGGCGGTGTGGCGCGTAAGGTAAGGTAGGGGTTTGAAGGTGGCTGCAGGCAGGGCTGCAGCGCTAACTAAGCAATTTTGCAATGGTTATTTGATGGTTTATAAACCGACTATTGGCCGAACGACAGTTACAGAAAAACTTGGAATTTCGGGTCCCGATCCCGATGCTATAAGCAGGTGCAGGGCCACAAGACAGGCATAAATTCGTATATAAGCATAGGCTTCTAGATCTAGGTCCGGGATTTTTTTACTACCTAAAAAATATGCTTATCTGCCTCAATTTTGACCGAAATCCCTAAACTCAAGGCACCTTCTCGTACGCGTCGCTATCGGGCTCCCTTTTAATAATACTAAACGCCGCGATATTTGCAGATATAGGGCTAAATACCCTAGGAATAGTTGTGGCTAAGTAGTTTAATAAAATATAGTATGCTAATTTTTATCTCTCAAAGATAGGTAATGAATAGCGGTGAACCTGCCTACCGGTATGCCAAGACCCTCGATATAAGCATACCTTATTTTATGCTTAACATTTGTGGGTCCCGATGATATGCTTATATTAGGTAAGGTTCCTCTGTAATAAACCATAGGTGGATTTTGGCCAGACGAAGGTCGTCCTGGAGTTTTACTAAAAACGGGAATCTGACTATTAATTGGTGGTAAATTCAACCCAGCAAAGTCCTCTAAGGTACCTAGGTAGTTACTACTTCGAGTAGAAATTGATGTTACGGGAATTTTTTAATTCGCACTCCTGCACAGTACCATAAACAGTTAGCGACGCCCCCCGATGTCGATCATTTTCAAAAACAAACCGAAGTCTTATTATTACTGCAGTCTTACGAGTACATACTTGTACAAACGCACTTCAACCCCTCATCTCAACCCCGCAATCAACACCCAACCCACTCGTTCCAAAAACCTTTACTTCTAGAAACCTTGCAATCCGATAGCTTCACGTAACATGTCCTTCCGTGACAGGGATGGAAGGTGCTCCATGTGACATCATTCTTCGAGCGCGCGTCCAAATGGAACTCGCAGCTACCGAATTAACGCTTGCTATCCATTCACTCATTTCCCTCCAAATGCCGCCTGATTCATGTACCTACATACTTTTAAGGGGAGGCAGCATGCGTGCATACGGAAAGAACCTCCCACCACATACCCCGTGACGATGTCTCCCTTCTTCTTCCCCTTCTTCCCATTCTTCTACCTTCCCTTTCCCTCCCCTCTCCGTCCTTTCCTCCCCTCTCCGTCCTTTCTCTCCCCTCTCCGTCCTTTCTCTCTAATATCTTCACCATGAAGACCTCGCACCTTCTTCCCTTCCTGTCTACTACAACAACCGCACAACAGCTACTGGATCTCAGTACGCTCAAATGGACTCTCTCTTCCCCTACTTATACGAATATTACGGTGCCGGCGAGTGTGCCTGGTCAGGTGCACTTGGATTTGTATCGCGAGGGCGTGATTCCGGATCCATATTTTGGGCTGGGGGATTTTGAGTTGAGGTGGGTTGGGTATGGAAATTGGACGTATGAGACTGATTTGGAGAAACTGTAAGTGAACTTCCATTATACCAATAGGTACCTAGGTATGCATGTGTAAAGTCAAGTCAAGTCTCGGGTGTGGAGGTGTTCATCCAATAGAGAACTGAGCAGGGATACTCTACATGCTTACTGACTGGATCCAGAGATACATCAACCAGCCTATCAACATGGCTCCTCTTCAACGGCTTAGACACCTTCACATCTATTGAGCTATGCGACCAGCACGTGGCATCAACCAACAACCAATTCCGCCAATATTACTTTGATGTCTCTAGCATCCTTGCCTCTTGCTCAGGAACACCCAAGCTCAGCATCAACTTCGGTTCAGCAGTAAACATCACCGCCGACATCGCCAACGAGCCAGGCCAAGAAACATGGCCGTTTGCCGTGGAAGGACATTTCGAGTTTGCGAATCGACAATTTATGAGGAAGGAGCAGAGTGATTTTGGGTGGGATTGGGGTCCAGCGTTTTCTCCCGCGGGGATATGGCAGCCTGCTTTTGTTGTGCAACTTCCTTCTTCCGGGATTTATGTTCGGAATACGCTGTTGGATATTTATCGACAGGGTCAGCTGAACAATCTGCCGCCTGATCAAAGTGCGCCATGGGTCGTAAATGCCAGTCTCGATGTCCTTGGGACGGTCCCAAGTACGGCTCAATTGAAGGTTGAGATATTGGATCTAAGCAATACCACGGCCGCTAGCGGGACTCTACAGAATGTCTCGTCTTCTGGATCAACAATAAGTGGCAGCATAGTTGTGGATGGAGCACTTTACCAGCTATGGTGGCCAAGTGGGCTTGGAGCTCAGAATCTCTACAACTTCAAGATCAGCGTGGTAGATGGAAACTCGACCCTGGCGACGGCGACGAAACGAAGCGGATTCAGGACCATTGTCTTGAACATGACACCCATATCCGAGGAACAACTAGCTCAAGGAATAGCTCGGGGCAACAACTGGCATTTCGAGGTCAATGGGCAGGAGTTTTATGCCAAAGGCTCTAATTTCATTCCACCAGATGCCTTCTGGCCGAGAGTGACGGAAACGAAAATCGAGCAGCTCTTCCAATCTGTTGTGGATGGAAATCAAAACATGCTTCGAGTCTGGGCTAGTGGAGTTTACTCTCCAGATTTTATCTACGATATCGCGGATGAGATGGGAGTGTTGCTCTGGAGCGAATTTGAGTTTGGCGATGCGTTGTATCCCGTTAACTCTGAATTCCTGGACAACGTCCGAGAGGAAGCGAATTACAATGTACGACGAGTGAACCATCATCCGTCTTTGGCACTTTGGGCTGGAGGCAATGAACTTGAGAATCTCGAACTCGTAGTGGCGGAATATGAGGATCCAGGCAACCCGAAGTGGAGGGATGAATACGAGCAGCTCTTCCTGGGTGTTCTGATTTCAGCCGTGTATGGCAACACGAAATCAATCTCTTACATTCCTAGCAGTACTACTAATGGCTATCTCGAGCTGAATTTCTCATTGCCAGTTCAGATGGTTCAAAGATACGACAACAAAACGGCTGGCTCCATCTATGGAGACACCGATCATTATGATTACGACTCAAGCGTAGCGTTCGATCTCTCCAGCTACCCAGTCGGAAGATTCGCCAACGAGTTCGGGTACCATTCCATGCCCAGTCTTCAAACATGGCAACAAGCAGTATCATCAGAAGATCTCCACTTCAACAGCTCCACCATCGTTCTCCGGAACCATCACTACCCGGCTGGCGGCACCAACACTTCCAACTTCCGCAACTCTTCCCTTGGAATGGGCGAAATGACCACCGCAGCAGAAACCTACTACCCAACCCCACACCACGCAGATTCCGTCGCCAATTTCAGCGCCTGGTGCCACACCACGCAGATCTTCCAAGCAGACTATTACCGCAGCCAAATCACCTACTACCGACGTGGTTCCGGCTTCCCAGAACGCCAACTCGGCTCCTTGTACTGGCAACTCGAAGACATCTGGCAAGCGCCCACGTGGGCAGGGATCGAGTATGACGGCAGATGGAAAGTGCTGCATTATGTAGCAAAAGATATCTACCAACCGGTCATTATTGCTAGTTATTGGAACTACACGACCGGCGATCTCACCGCATATGTTACTTCTGATCTCTGGACTCCTACTTCTGGGACCGCGACACTGGCTTGGTACGCGTACAATGGCACATTACTCGCACCCGCTGACACGGTACCGTTTGAGGTTGGGGGCTTAAATACCACGAAAGTATTTCAGGGCAACACCAATGACCTTGGCTACGATCTCAAAGACGCTCTCTTCAAAATGAACATCACAGCCTCCGGGACTGTCCCTAACACCCAAGAGCCCAAAGTCTTTACACACGAATACTACTTCCACACCCTTTCTCTCCGCGACGCAAACCTACAAGATCCGGGACTAGTGCTTGATTATGATCAGCAGACGGGAAACTTCACGGTCGAGGCCACGAAAGGAGTCGCGGCTTGGGTGTGGCTTGACCTGCCGGCCGGTACTCTGGGAAATTTCAACGAGAATGCGTTTTGGCTGCTACCCGGGGACGGGAAGAGGGAGCTTGGAGTTACGGTGAAAGATGATGGGAGTGCGGGAGAATGGGTGAAGGGGGTGACAGTGGGGAGTTTGTGGGATAATACGTCGGGTTGATTAATTCTGAGAGATGGGGATAAAACGAAACGTCAAGGTGGGGTATTATTCAATAATTGCAAATCAGATTAAATTAAGGCAAAGAGAAGAGCAGCGGGCTTTAAATACAAGCTGTAGATATATTTTAATCACTTAAACTTCCATATCATGAGAAAGAACAGTTTATTACTTACCCCCTTGCGATCAATAGGCGAGCCTCGCCATCCATGTCTAAGATGTCTTGCATGTCATGTCCAGGTTAACTTGAACGACAGCAGACCCAATCCCATAGTAGCAGCATCTGAGTGAGTACCTTAAGCTCTGCTTTACCGTTTACGCACCAACATCCTACCCAACTTCAACTTCAATATCAAACAAAAATGCGTAGGTAGGTACTTTAGCAGATGCTAGAGCTAGTGCAACATATACACAAGGCTAAGCAATCTCTACGCCAGAGCGAGCTGACCCTACAGTCCTCCGTTCCGTTAATTAAGCTTCTAGAGAACGAAGCTGGTAAATTAAACTCCGAGCTGGATTTGGTGAAAGAAAGAATTCAGGTGGATTGAGTGAATGGGTGGATTCTTAGTATTAAGTTGAGTTGTACATGTGAAATGGGATCTGGCTGGTGTTGACTGGGCTGGGTGTGCGTTGAGAATCGGGTTTTATGAGACTACCTTAGGTAGATACTGCGATTCTAATCCTCGCTCATAGGTAGGAATTCCAGATTAGAGACTACCACGTGTCGCCAGCGGCGCCTGAGAATAACATACCATGCTAATAATACTGATAAGAACATCGTGCACCTGGTGGCTATAGTATTAGGCGGTGATCAGATGCAATTTGCGGTGTTTATTAGGTCGCAGTAGTATCCGCCATCCGCCGTCTTTCATAACTGAGACACCTCTACTAAGGCTTCTTTTCCCTTTCTCTTATCTAAGTGCTGTTTTAAATCTTCTCTTAACGGAAATGAATGTAAGTAAGGCTAGGATCTTGCATTTTAAGGGTTTTAAAACTAACACTTGAAGTGATTTCAGTTTCCGGCCTCGCTTAAAAAGGGGCTCGCTGCCACCTTCGTTCAACATCATTAGTTGCAGAGAATAAGACAGGATATCTAATAAACGCGTTCTTTTTTACCTATGCACTTGGGTACCTGTAGGTGAGGCATCTAAGATAGATACCCAGGTAAGTGGGTGAATACAAGAGGCCTCAGGCTCTAGACTGCGCTAACTAATTTGTGAATATCCCCAAGGAATAAGAATTTCCACTTCTTCCATCCTCAACACGTCCTTCAAAACCAGCCAGCAAAAACCAAGACAGCTTTTTCGCTGCCCTTCCCCACCATCATTCCGAAAGATCAAGATCGCCGTATCTCAATCCAACCCCCTCACCCAGGCTAAATCCCATCACCATGCCGCCGTTCTTCCGCGGGGATCTCGGCAGCGCCAGCGACGAAGCAGCGTGGTCGACAGAGGTGAGCAAGAAGGAATTCACTGTAACAAGCATCTCATTCTAACACGTGGACTACAGTTACCCCATGCCCGTCTTGTGTTTGCAGAAGCCGTCCAGAAGACCCGCGATACCGTAGCCGCTATCGAGGTCTTGGTTCCGGAGATCATGGTCCAGGCGCAGGCCCAGGAGATGGGACGGCTCTGCGGTCGCCGGATCTTGATGGGCCTCACGTACAC
>QGMF01001073.1:0-10244 GCA_007821475.1 Lachnellula arida
TCTTATATACTAATCTTATACCCTTTACTAAACCTTCTAGCCTGCCTTAAATAGAAATACTTTAAGTTACTTATATATATTAAAGACCTTTTCTCTTATATAGACTTGCTTTCCCCTCTACTATTACCTATTAACCTTATTATCTCTTAGTATATTTAATGCCTCTCTTTAGCTTTATTAGCTTCTTTACTAGCTTTACTAATAAATACTTTAGTAGATTCTCTTATTTTGTTAAATCTTTTAGGTTTACTATAAAACTTATCTATAAGTTAGTCTATACTAGCAAATACTATAGCTAGTCCTTTTCTATAGACTAATACTATAGCTAATCCTCCTTTACTAGCAAATCCTCTAAGATATCCTTTAGCGTACTAATATCTACTATTATAGTTATTCTTACTACTACTACCTCTTAACTAGGTAGCCTTTTAGAATAGTCTGCCTAAAAGGCAAGAGCCTTGCTACTAGGAAGTCTATTAGAATATTAACTACTATAAGAATAATAATATCTATAATAACCTAGATAATATTCCCTTTAAATATATAGCTCTAGAAATAGACTTAGAAGCTAAGAACTCTAATAACTTTAAGTTCCTACTAGTACCTTAACTATACCGCTCTAAAACGCTTAAACTAGATTATATATTTAAGAAGGCAGATATCTAATAGGTTAACCTATCTAATTATTCTAACCTATAGCTTAATTCCTTATTGCTAGATCTATTATACACTAGAATAGCTATTATCTTATATTTCTATAGACTCTAAAATATTACTTCTTTTATACTTCTACTATATTAACTCCACTAAACTATTTAAGCTAAAAATACTCTAGTAGGCTATAAATAGCTTATAGTAGAAGTATTAGAAGGCTATAATTAAGAATAAATATAACTCTCTAGTTAAGAACTAAATATAAACGCTATAAACTATCTCTAGCAAATAGTCCTCTCTCTTAAGAAAATAGGTTTTTAAAGTGAAATATAGTGCTATAAGAGAGATTCTCTACTATAAAGCCTAATAAGTTATATAAGGTTTTAAGTAATAGGAAGGCCTTAATTTCACTAAGACTTTTATCTCTATAATAAAGCCTATATTATATAAATCTATCTTTACTCTTACTATTATCTATAACTAGAAATTAGAATAAATAGATATTAAAATAGCTTTCCTTTATAAAGATATTACTAAAGAAGTTTAGATAGATCTATCTACTAGCTATAAGGTTACTAGTACTACTAAGCTAAATAAGGCGCTATATAAGTTAAAGCAATTCTTATAGGTATAGTATAATACACTTATAGACTTCCTTTCTATTATAGGCTTCTAGCCTCTTAATACTAATACCTTAGTCTTTACTAAAGATAATATTATTATTACTATTTATATAGATAATCTCCTTATTACTAGAGAATCTAAATTAGCTATTTAAGCTCTTAAATTAGCTTTCTCTAAGTAGTTTAAAATATTAGATCTTAGGCTATATTACTTCTATCTTAGAATAGAGGTTATTTATAACCGCCCCTATTAAACACTTTGCCTATCCTAGGAAGCTTACCTTAAGAAGGTCTTAAAAGACTATAGTATAGCTAACTATTATAGTATTACTATCTCTATAGACTCTTACTTCTATCTAGTACTCTTATAAGACTCTAAATATTATATTAACTCTATATTCTACTAGGAATATTAGTCTGCTATAGGTTCTCTAATATATACTATACTTAGCACCTATCTAGATATTACCTTTACTATTTTAGTTATTTTATAGTACTTTATAAATCTTACTAAAAGCTATATATATTTGGTAAAAAAAAGTCTTCTAGTACTTAAAAAGCATAATCTCTCTTAGCCTTATATTTTAAGGCTTACTTGCTTTACTTATAAGCTATACTAACTTTAACTATACTAGTAACTATAAGACTTACTAATTAATCTTAGGCTATATCTTTAATCTAGGTTCTATTACTATTTCTTAGTTATCTAAGCACTAGGCTATAGTCTCTCTCTCCTTATATAAGGCTAAATATATTAGTTAAACTAATACTACTAAGAAAGTAATCTAGCTCTAGTAATTCCTTAAGTAGATTTACTTAAGCTTAGAATAAGACCTAGGCCTTAGTATAACGCTTATTTATAAGAATAACTAAGGGGCTATTATACTAGCTAAAAATAGTATATTTTATAATTAAAATAAGCATATTAAAACCTACTATTACTTTATCTAAGAGAAAGTTGCTAATAGTATTATAGAACTAAAATATATTTATACTTCCTAAATAGTAGCTAATATTCTTACTAAACTACTATTCTATAATGCATTTAAGAGATTCTATAATACTATAGAAGTTAAATAGAGTAGCTTAGAAGCTATAGAAGCATTTCTATTATCTAAAGGGGAGATTATAGTTTATTTTACTTATTTATTATACTTTAGAAATTCTATCTTAGATATTATATTTATCTTTATTTTATTTATATTTTTATTAAGTTACTTTATAGCACTACTATTCTTTGCCGCCTACTTTTCTATAGATTATTACATTTCTAGTTTAGTAGTTTTCTTATTCTCTCTTTTATATATACTCTTACTAGCTTTATTTTCTTCTTTATAGTTACTCTTTAATATATTAGACCTTCTATTATACCTTTTATTCTATAAGGTTTTAGATAGTAGTTTATAAGTAGTATTAGCCTATAGCCTATAGAAGCTTTCTTACTTTATATATTAAGTTAAGTAGAAGTATTAGAATATTAACTAGTTATTTATTATATATTATATAAGAGCTTTGCTCCTAGCTACTAGCTATCCTTAAGGTGGCTAGGAGGCCTATATAGGTGAGCGTAGCCTACTATATAGTAGATTTCTAAGTAATATAATTCTACTATTTTAATAGAGACGCGTATAGTATATAATGTACTAAAGAAGATAATATCTATAATAACTTAGATAATAAGTATTATGTCCTTATATATACTCTACTAGAAAGCATATAAGATAAAGAGCCTAAAAGTAATAGTTTTAAGATACTTCTAATACTAAGAGCCTACTATATAAAGACTTTTAAACTAGATTATATATTCTAAGATAATAATATCTATTATACTAACCTCTTTAACTACTCTAATCTATAGCTTGAATTATTATTACTAGACCTTCTATACTATAGAATAGCTACTATTACTAAGCTAGACACTTATAATTTATTTCTTACTTTAACTTATATTTTCTTTTTTTCTAAGCTATCTCTCTTGTTATTTCTTAGCTATATAGACTCGCCTAAGCCTTTTAAGCCTATAATGCTAAAATAAGCTATAAATAGCTTATAATAAAAGTATTAGAAAACTGCTATTAAAGATAAATATAGTTCCTTAGTAGAAAATAAGATATAGGAGATCTAGACTATCTTTTATAAATAGTCTACTTTATTAGAGAAATAGGTTTTAAGGTGAAATATAATACTACTAGAGAAATCCTCTAGTATAAAGCTTAGTAGATTATATAAAGCTTTAAGTAATAGAAAGGCTTAGATTTTATTAAGACCTTTGCTTCTATAATTAAACTAATAAGCTATAAGGCTATTTTTGCTCTTACTATTATATATAATTAGGAAATTAAGTAAATAGATATTAAGACTACTTTTCTCTATAGTGATATTAATAAAGATATCTAGATTAAGCTTCTACTAGCTATAATATCTTTAGAACTATAACTACTAAGCTAAGAAAAGCACTCTATAGTCTAAAATAGTCCTCTTAGATATAATATAATACTCTTACTACCTTCCTCTTAACTATAAGCTTCTAGCTACTTAATACTAATACCTTAGTTTTTATAAAAGATAGTATTATTATTATTATCTATATAGATAACCTTCTTATTACTAGTAATTCTAAATCTATAATCTAGGCTCTTAAAGAGGCCTTATCTAACTAATTTAAAATATCTAACTTAGAACTCTATTACTTTTACCTTAGTATAAAAGTTACTTATAACTACCTGCGCTATATACTCTACTTATCTTAGGAAGTATACTTAAAAAAGGTTCTTAATAACTATAGTATAGCTAATTACTATATTATCTAAATCTTTATAAACCTCTACTCTTACCTATTACTAGCCCCTAATAATTATATAGCTCTAGCTGCTTTTTACTAGTAATATTAGTCTACTATTAGATCTCTTATATATATTATACTTAGTACTTAGCTAGATATTACTTTTACTATCTTAGTTATCTTATAGTATTTTATAAATTCTACTAAGAGCTATATAGGCCTAGTAAAAAAGGTCTTCTAATACCTAAAATAGACTTTATCTATAGGTTTAGTATTCTATAGTACGCTTAGGCCTCTTATAGGCTATATAGACTTAGATTATACTAGCGACTATAATACTTAGTATTTCACCTTAGGCTATATCTTTAATTTAGGCTCTATAGCTATTTCTTAATCCTCTAAATAGTAATCTATAGTGTCTTTCTTATTCTATAAGGCTAAGTATATTAGTTAAACTAATACTACTAAAGAAGCTATTTAGCTCTAGCGCTTTCTTAAGCAGATTAACCTAAATATAGACCTAGGCCTTAGTATAATACTTATTTATAGTAATAATTAAGACGCTATTACGCTTACTAAGAATAATATTTTCTATAGTTAAACTAAGTATATTAAGATGTAATACTACTTTATCTAAGAGAAAATCGCTAATAATACTATAGAACTTAAATATATCTACACTTTCTAAATAGTAGCTAATAGCCTTACTAAACTACTACTCTATAACCCTTTTTAGATATTCTATAATACTATAGAAGTAGAATAGCTTAGAAGCTATAAGAGCTATAGAAGCATTTCTATTATCTAAAAGGGAGATTATAGTTTCACTTTATATTTTAGGCTCTATTTTACTTATTTGTTATACTTTAGAAATTCTCTCTTAGGTAATTAATTAGTTTATTTTTATTTTTATTTTCACTAAGTTATTTTATAATACTACTATTCTCTACTACTTACTTCTTTATAGGTTATTATATTTTAGACATAGTAGTTTATTTATTCTCTCTTTTATCCTTACTCTTATAGCTTCTCTTTAGTATACTAGACCTTCTACTATACTATTTATTCTACGAGGTTTTAGATAGTAGTTTACTAGTGATATTACTTAGTCTATAGAAGCTTCTCTTTTATATTCTTATATCTTTATATTAAGTTAAGTGAGAGTATTAAAATATTAACTAGTTATATATCACGTATCACGTGGGAGCTTCGCTCCTAGCCACTAGCCACTCTTAAGGTGGCTGAGGCCTCCTATATAGGTGAGCGTAGCCTACTATATAGTAGATTACTAAGTAATACAATTCTATTATTTTAATATATTATTATTTATACTAAACTAGTCTAGAATCTCTATTTAAAGCACTTTTACCTTCTTTATAATACTCTTATATATTATATTATTATATTTAATTAAAGGTAATTTTAAGTTTAAAGTAAGCTTTTACTAGCTAATAATCTTATATAAGTCTTTATTATCTTTTACTTTATTAATAATATATCTCTAATATTCCTATTTAGCTTTTTAAATAATATAAAGAATTTTTTAAATCTTTTCTCTTTAACTATCTTTTAAGTAATTAATAAAAGCTAAGTAATTATAATATATATTTTAATACTCTAGTATTTATTATAAGGTATCTTTTTCTATATTTTACTAGAGTTTACTAGCTATTTTAATTACTAATTTAAAGACTTTTACTAGCTATTCTATAAATTTATTTATCTAGTTAGTATTTATAAAGGTATAAGAATTAGATAATATTATTACTTCTATCTAAATAAGTCTATCTTAGATACTTAATAATTAAATTACTTAAGTATAATCTAGCTTTATCTAAGAATTATTATAACTTAGATATAATAGTCTAATATACTATTTATATTTTCCTAGATACTAATCTAGGTAAATAAGATATTAGAGAAAGTAAAGTCTAATATATATTTATACCTTTATATTAGAACTTCTAGTTCTTTAATAAAATTTATATTACTAGTAATAGCCTAGTCTAATAGTTCCTAATCTTAGAGAGCTATAGTAATTCTAGGTTTAAATATATTATATTAAGAATTAAAGTCTTTACTAATTAGATATTTAGCTAATAAAGTAAGGTAAGTTATATAATTAATAACTTCTAGTATATTTAAAGTCTAGTAGATATTAAGGATTAAGAAATTATTAATATCTATCTTAAGTAAAGCTTAGCTATTCTTAACTAGTTACCTTTGTTATACCTTAAGGCTAGCTCTCTTTTATATATATATTATAATTTAAGATTATTTAAGTTTCTTTTATTCTAAATCTTTACTAGGCTAAGTATTTATTAAAGTATAATAGTTAAAAGTAGAATAGTTTTAAGTTTTAATACTTAGATATATACTAGACTTCTAGATATAGATTATATCTACTTTCTTTATAAAAGCAAATTATAGAATTATAATATAAAAGGATTAATTTTTACTAATATTTACTTAATAGACCTAAAGGATTTAAGTTCTAGACTATTTATTTTATAAGTAGTATCTATTACTATACTAATAAATCTAGCTTTCTATTATTATTATTAAAAGAGTTTATTAAGATTAAGCTTTATATTCTTATTTAAGGCTAAGAAGAGGAGATCTATATAGCTAGAGAGAAGGATCTAGATACTCTAACTTATAGCTTTTAGAATAGGCTTAGTAATTCTAGTTATAGCTAGCTTAGTACTAAGACTAGTATTTTTATACTTAATAACTTATATACCTTTCTATTTATAAGAGTTCTATATTATAATATTAACTTTTAAGCCTTAGGCCTAGGGTTAAAGTTATATTAAAGCCTAGGTCTTTTTCTTCTAGAAAAGAGCTATTATAATTTATATATCCTAGAAGTTTTTATTCTTATATTATTAAATAAGATTAAGCTACTTCTTAGTAGGTTTAGTAATATTTCTATTCTTTTATTTAGAAGTAGTAAGGTAGTATTTATACCTAGCTAGGAAAAGCTTATAATAGTTAGTATAATAGAGGGGATACTTATAATTAACTCTTACTAGCCTATTATACTAGTTAGTATAAGTATTATAAACTAGGCACTAGGTATACTAAGTGCACTTTACTAGGTTATAATAGCCTTAATAGCTTAGATTATACTAGGAAATAGCTAGCTTCTTATTAATAATTTATATTTAATTACTATTATTAAATAGATAAAATAGGTATACTTTTTTAAGGAATAAGATAATCTAAGTAATCTAGCTAGTTTTAGTATTAGCTCTATACTAGAATAGATAATAACTAACTAGGTAGGCTTTAGTCTATATAAAGACCTTTTTAGCTACTTATTTAACTATAATTATAATAATCTCCCTAGAGAAGATTAAGGGAAAGAAGACTAGAATATCCTTTATAGTATAGGTTTCTTATTTCTCTAGTATCTTAATATCTATAGCTTATATAACTTATATAAGAGCTTCTTTTCTCTTTTATATAAGTAGAAAGTCTTAAGTAATAAGATCTAATAGAGTAATAGCCTATCTAGTATATATAAGAGTAATAAGTAGAATTACCTCTAATATAAGGCCTTTAATATTCTATATAAGCTCTTATTATATATAAAAGAGAAGTAGGTAATAAAGTATAGCTTATTAACTAATTAATACTAGAACTTAGAGGTCTAGCTTCCTTAAAATAGTACTACTAGTAGAACTAGTACTAGAAATTAAGGGAGGGATACTCCTAGTCTATAAGGAGACTATTAAAGTAGAGGTAGCTACTCTTTTATTCTTAGGAGTCTTTATAATATTTATAAAAGAGACTTGCTTAAAGGTAGTAATAGTTATAGCTTTTAAGAGCTTACTAGTAATATATATTAGAGTATAATTAATACTCTTAGATTTAGTAAAGAGAGCTACAGAAAGAGAAAGAGTCTTATTATTAAGGAAGGTTAATATTTTTAGGACTTAGGTTTAAGTAATTTAGAGTAAAAAATACTATTCTTTAGCTTATAAGATTACTAAAAAAGGCTAAAGGATAAAGTAATATATTCTATAATAATTAAGAGTATTTACTAATAATTTAGATAGTAGGAAAGCTTTTAGTAAAAGGATCCCTTAAATCTAGAAAAAGTATAAAGGTTAACTATAAAAAGGTTAAACCTCTAAATAAGTAAAAAGTTAAGTCTAAAGTACTAAAAGAAATCTAGAATTATAATCTAAGATAATAATCTTTAGTATTCCTTAATTTATAATCTAAAGGCGTTTTATAAGAGTATTTACTTATTATTATACTAACTAGATCTTTAAGCTAAGGATTAAAGTAATATATTTAAAGAATTTATAAGTTATACTTATATACTTATTCTAAGAATTAAATAGTATAGTCCTTACTATTACCTTAGTATTATAATATTATTATATTATAATATAATCTTAGAGCTAAAATTAAGTTATAATATAATATACTAATAATAGCTAAAAAGAAGATAAATCTCTCTTATATAAAAGAGAATATAATTACCTTATAATTAACTAAGAGCTAGTCTAAAAATCTAGACTCTTAGCTATAATAAAATAAAATAGCTATCTTAATATAGTCTTTTATTTATAGATTTAGGCTCTATTAAGTAGCAAATAACTTATAAATAGTAGATTATATATAAGAGTAATATTATACTACCTAGGTATAGCTATAATTAAAGAGTAGAAAAATAAAAGAATATAAAGTACCTTACTAGCTCTTCTCTTTAACTTATAGCTTTTATAAGCTCTAAGGCTAGAGGTATATAAACGTAAAGGATTTCTTATGGATATAATATAAAGATACTTTCTAACTCTTAGCTAGATATATAATAAAAGAGAGTATATAGAAAATTAGAAATAGAGGCTTTTACTAAGAGAGAAAGCTTTTTAGGTATAGATATTAATCTACTCTAAATAGTAATATAAGAATACTTTAGTACTTATTATAAATAGTAAAGAAGAGATATAATTAAATAGCTTATCTTTATTTAGCCTAGCTATCTTATATATTAAAATACTTTCTAGGGTTTATAGAGGACTTAAGATACTATAAGATTAGAAACCTAGGACTGTTTATAAAAGAAGTCTTTTTCCTCTTATAGTTTTACCTTCTTCTCTAGATAAAGCTTTATATATAAATCCTTAGCTTAGTATAACTCTATACTTTATAGGAGATCCTAGGATTAAGCTATATACTTATTCCGCTAGTTATAAGTAATAATAATTATTATTATTATTTATATAGTAAATAGTATCTTATACTTATAATTTTATAGTCTAGATATATTATAATAAACTTTCTAATATAGTATAGAAGCTTAGTAATAAACTATAAAGTCCTAGCTTAATTATATATATATAAGTAAACCTATAATAAGACTTTAAAGTATACTTTATAAAAAGAATATTAGTAACTATACTTTTAGAGATATAGAGATAAGTATAATTACTAATATGCTAGATAAGGCTATTATTAAGCTTAAACTTAAGCTCTACTTTATTTTTACTAAGTATATTATTCTTTTATAGTTAGTATAAAATTTAGAGGAATTAGTAGATAATAAGTAATATTATATAAGAGATAAGTAAGTTAGATATATATAATATATATAAACTAAATGTGAAATTTGGAGGAACGGTAGGTGATAAGCAATGTCACGTGAGAGACAAGTGAGTTAGATATATACAATATATATAAACTAAATACTTAGCTAGAAAGGTCTTCTAATAAGTGAATAAGACCTCTATTATATATAAAGAATACTATTCTAGTAGCTTCTATAGTATACGTCACATGCTTCTTGATTTATAAGTATATGCGTAATATATCTCTTATATAAGTCATAGATACGTTATATAAGTCATAGCCTATAGAATAAGCTAGAAGCTGTGAGGAGCGCATAGCTACCAGAAAGTTCGGAAGCCTATATTATAATCGTATAGTGGCCGGAAAGTACAGCAACCGATAATGTTATAGCTATGCGCACTATAGCTTAGCTATATATAGCTTTGTACTAAGCCTAATTAGGTTTAAACTATATTTAGGACTTATTACCATATATTGTGAAATTTGGAGGTGTCGGTAGGTCGAAAGGTAGTCACGTGAAGACTAGTTATATATATAATATATAATAAATTAACAAGCTTAGAGAGACCTTCTACGAAGTGAATAAGGTCTCGTTTATA
>QGMF01001074.1:0-10232 GCA_007821475.1 Lachnellula arida
CTCAACCTGTACTCCTCTCCTCCTCCTCCTCCTCCTCCTCCTCCTCCTCCTCTTCTTCTCACCGTGTTGCGAATCTTACACTGCCAGAGCTGCCATTATCACCAAGCCCCATCTCCCAAATGAGCGAGTGTCTCCAAGTGCTCTTCTTCGTGGAGGACATGAAGACCCCAATCTAGCCAAGGAGCGTATAAAACACAATACTACAAGCCATCACCCGGCATAGGTGATTATGGTACGCATCTCTTGTGACGACGACTATGACAGCAAGGACTATTTTCGCTTTACCTTCTCTGCTCGCCCTTCAACCAAATTCTGCTTCGACCGCCCAAAAACAATCCCGATCCCTTGTAATCGGCCGTTCAAGCGTCGACGAGCGCTGTCTGATGTTGATGGAGGTGGAAATGAAGGCCGGAAGAAGAGACGGCTCCGACTGCATCTCATCACTTCTCGCCTTAGCCGGCCATATTCCCAGCCAGCTACCAACATTGTCAACCGTAGTGGATCCAAGGTTGTGGTGTTAGGTGCACAAAACAAAGCTTTGGGTAGGAGCGAATTGAGAAAAGCAGCTATCATGAACCGAGTTCGGATGCGGATAGACGAGGCCAGGGACTTCATACGCCTTGAGCATGAGAGAGGACGGGCCAGGCTGTCGATGCGAGAAATTGTGCTCCAGAAACCTAGGACGCACGAGTTGCCTTTACCGCCGTCTCCTCTTGGCCTCTCAAACTACGATGCTTTTGACCTGGAGGACGATGTCAATTCCGATGAAGACTTCCATGAAGATGGAATCGATCGAGTGTCGAGTATCTATTCCGACTTCAACATCATGAATCCTATCACGAGCGATGGAGACGATTATGACTATCTTGACGCGATAGATGGTATCGAAACTCAGGCCTTGCCAGATTCTCCGCCTCAGCCACCAACCATCGCGGGAATGCTAAGAGAAGAGAAACTGCAGGAAGGTTATTTTGTGGAGGTAAAGAGCTAATTCATGGGTAATTATGGTCTGGTCGGCGTTCGCAAAATTATTGTATCATTCAAGGCATGGAATATGGATGATGGCTTGGAAAAAACATGGTGCATAATTATGGTTGTTGAAGTTTGATAGCGCGGTCGGCTGCAATATCACACATTGCCTTGCAATATGAATTAGTAATGAGCTCATCATTCATATCTGAGCTCTCACCTTGATAGCCTCTGCTCGTTCAAGCCTAACATCTCCTCTTGCTATCCTCTCTTTCATATTCTCCATAATGACAGGACGAGATCTTCCATTGACGAAAACACTGAAATGCAATCAGCTCAAAAACTTGCCAGCTTTGTAGGACTTCCATACACATATTTGAGACCAGGAAACCTCCTCTCGTATTCCTCATTCAGATTCCGCAATTTCGTTGCCTCTTCTCCGCTACCAGTATTCAATTGAGCCTGCTCTGCTTGAGACTGAGCGCTCTCGACTTTCTTCTCACCAAGCCTTGGGTGAGCACCAAGAATCTTGTCGAGCCATTCCGTATCACTTGTTGATGAGCTCTCAGACAGATCAGTCAACTGGACGCCAACACTTGCAATGAGATCATTGTAAGATTCGAACGTTTCGGTGTGAAGGAGATCAAGAGATAAGGTGTGCAGGGCTGTACATGGCTCAAAAAGTGCATCAAGAACAGCTGCTCGTTCGATGGTAGATAGAGCTGGGACACCAGTAATTGGGGGAACTTGAAAGCTTGACATGGCTTGAAGGCTCAATGGAAGAAAATTTCCAAAATTTTGAAGTTGTTAAGAAGTTTGGAAGTTGGTTGTACAAGTAAGAGGTGAGGCTTTGGAAGGTCCCGCCCGCCCCGGCGGCCCATCTGGAGACCAAATACCCTAGTCCCTTATTGGACTAACTCACAAAGTGGAGCCAAGCTTGGAAGACCTCAAAAAAGTTGCATATTGATCCTGTTGTTGCGCCGGAGCTCAGAACTCGCAACTCAGACGTGATTCAAGATGTTATGCTCAAGTAAGCCCTTCTGCGCGATCTCGGTTTTTGGTTCCTACGTGACTAACTTTTGGCAGTTTCTGGAGAGGCTCCACAGCATCCTGTGGCATCATCAAAGTCAGGTAAGATATCCAGCCCTCTCCGAACAGAACGCGAATTGACAAGACCCAGGCAATGTCTACGAGAAGCGCTTGATCGAGCAATATATATCAGAGAATCATAAGGATCCAGTGAACGGAGAGGAGCTCGAAGTTACAGATCTCATCGACCTCAAATCTGCCAGGATAGTTACTCCTCGACCCCCAACCCTCACCTCGATTCCCTCTCTCCTCACGACTTTCCAAAACGAATGGGACGCCTTAGCACTTGAGTCGTTCAAGTTAAGACAACAACTCAATCAGACCCGGCAGGAATTGACTACGGCGTTATACCAGCAGGATGCAGCTGTTCGAGTAATTGCGAAGCTGACGAGGGAGCGCGACGAGGCGAGAGATGCGCTGTCAAAGGTCACAGTCGGTGCCGGGGCGAGCAATGGGGATGCTATGCAGATCGATAGTCAAGGTCTCCCAGAAGAGCTCGTGGCCAAGGTTGACGCGACTCAAGAGAAGTACCGGCGGCTCCCCCCTAAAGTACTCGGAATATAATACTGACCCTTTGTAGACTTTCGAAGAGTCGTCGGAAGCGCCCGGTCCCACAAGGCTGGGCCGACACAGAGGCGATAGAAAAATTTAACATTACAAATGCCTCCAAGCCTCTATACTCGGGTGCATCCTCTATTGCAGTTGATGAGGCTGGAGAGCTGGTCCTCAGTGGTGGTTCTGATGGTATTGCTAGCGTCTACTCGATTTCTGGCAACAAGATTCAACAAACTTTCGAGGCCGGCGCTGCCATTACAGATGCTGTTTGGTACGGAAGCCAACCCGTTGTTTCCACTTCTTCGGGGATTGTGAAGGTATTTGGAGACGGCGAGACGACTTTCACATCACACGCCGGCAGTGCCAACGGTTTGGCCTTACATCCAGGTAGTGATATTCTCGCATCTGTTGGTGTTGACAAGAGTTTTGTGCTCTATGATCTGCAGGCCGGAAAGGCTGTTACTCAAATCTACACTGATTCAGGTATGCTTATAATGTTGTCTAGAAGCGTTCTCAAATACTAACAACGGAATAGAACTCACCACCGCAGCCTTTCACCCTGACGGCCACTTGTTCGCTGCCGGGGGCGCTGACGGCCAGATTAAGCTCTTCCACGTCAATACTGGCGAGAACGCTGCGAATTTCGACCTCGGCGGTCCCGTGCAGGACCTCGCATTCTCCGAGAACGGAATCTGGTTCGCTGCCGTCGCTCGTGGATCCCCCAACGTTGTTATCTTCGACTTGCGAAAAGAAGGCAAGGCCGCCGAAGCTAAGGTATTGGAGATTGGTGGACAGGTTGACAGCCTGAGATGGGATTATAGTGGTAAGCCCTGCTTTTTATTTCTTCTTGCAACATCCCAGGGATTTTGGGACATAAGGCTGACTCTGACGCAGCGCAATTCCTCGCCGCATCCGGTCCAGGAGGCTTCACGATCTCGCAATATACGAAAGCTAGTAAGAAATGGGACAATGTGATTAGTCTTGCTGTACCTGCTACTGCTGTAGCATGGGGCCCTGAGGCAAAGACGCTGGTTACGGTCAACGGAAAGGATGGAGTTGTCACTGTTCTAGGATGAAGATAAAAGGTCTGCTTTATTAGTTTGTAAGATATCCTGAATCATAAAAGTTTCCGTCATTGCTTACTTGCAATGTGAGATATTCGCTCTAAACTATCATGGCTTCTTGGTCTCGAAGAAAGAATGCCCTGGGAGGGAAATACACCCCAACTTGTGTTCACCCCTACCCCACGATTTACATTTTCCGCTGCAAAAGAAAATAGACCCATTGAGAATTCAGCATAATAGTCATACTATCAGACTGTTTAGTTCATTCATGACATATAAAACCAGGTTATCAAGTTCATTTACCAGACAAGGTAGAAATCCAAATACGAAGTTTGCTTATTGTGAAGAACGGAAAATCGTAGAGGCGCGGGCAAAGGAGCAGGCAGGCTGGCGCTGGGCAGGCTCTGGCGCTTAGGCATTATTAGGCGCTTGCTCTATTCTTGATCACGGGTTTTCAGGGATTCAATGGTTCGGATTTCACGCTATGATAATAAAAGGACTCTTTTGCTTTGACTTTTCTTCTTCTTTGCAAACAATTAGACAATTAGTCATTGATTCCCGGAATCTATCAAGCAAGAGCAAAGGTCCGTAGGCACGTCCGTCGGACTTAACTCGTATTGTAAAGGTACAATAAAGGAAGGCATCGCATCCTGGGCCGCTAAATTCTAATCAGTGATCCCACGTCCACGATCACCTCCACCTCTACCTTCCACAACAAAAACAACACACCACACCACACACTCTCGCTCCCGCCACCGGTCATTGTGCCAGCACAACCAATTCACACACAGCTCCCGACGCCCATCCATCGCCATCGCCATCTCCAGATCATACATCAACCCTAAACGAGAATTAGAGAGGCGAGGCACTGCGGAGAGCACGCGAATGTGGTGATGGACGACGGATGGGCAGAACCCCAGCGCCACAAGGTAAGAAGCACTTCATCGCACCGGCTGCAGCTGGCGGAGAACAATTTTCAGAACGGGCAAGACTAACACGATTCACTGACGCAGAGATCTTTTGTGGAGATGTCCCAGCAGTCAACTCTTTCTCCATCACCGATTTTATTTCGAGATACTCCGCCCTTCGGATTCGCCCCTGCGGCTCCTAACGATAACCTCAACCTCCCACCTTCGTTTCTTGAGAGACGGCGAACATCACATCCTCACAACCAGTCCTTCCAACCTTCACGCACAGCATCTCAAGAAATGGCGGATGTATCTCAAGCACAACGGCCACGCCTTGAGCATCGAGCCTCCCAAACCATAATCGATTTAACAGACGACTCCGAGGAACCTTTGCTGTTCCGGCCACACTCTCATCACCGCGAACGAAGCCATTCACAAAGGCCGCCACAGCTTGGAAGAAGCGATGCGTCCGGTCTAATGGAGTTTATCGATCTCACGGAAGACAATGGTGAGCCCGACATCATAATCACAGGGGGGCGAGAACTGCCCCATCCCCAAGCTGCTCGACCTGCTCGAGCGCCTCCTCACCTTCATCTACCACTCCCCGATTCACCTCCTCTATTTGTACCTCGAGAAGCACCTGCACAACCGGCAATTCACAGGGTCTTTGGAAGAATAAATGCGGCAGCAAGTGCTGGGGCTAATGTTGTGGGCGCTGCATTGGGATATGCTATGCCTGCACGACACCCAGGAGCGAGACCGGCTCACCACCACGAAGCATTCCACTTTCATCCAGCAGACGACTTTTTGGGCCAAATACATATGATGAATGCAATGGGAGCAGCGCAAGCTATGCCTCGTATGGACTATCGACATCCTGCATTTGCAGAGCGGAAACCGGAACACGTTCCTCCCAAGCCTGCTAGGAAAGACTTCACTAGGTCGCCTACGGAAGATATGGACATCATCTGTCCCAGCTGTATGGATGAATTGGTACATAATAAAGAGGATGAGGAGCCCGTGACAAAGAAGAATGGCAAGTCACCAACCAAGAAGGAGAGGGAGGAGCATCCCTTCTGGGTGGTAAAGGAGTGTGGTCACGTAGGTCAACTTTCAAAGGGATACGAAAGCCTTGCTGACAATTTTCTAGGTCTATTGCAATAGATGCTTCCAAAACCGAGACCCTCGCAACAAAGCCTCGGGTGTCTCTTTCGATGAGATCACGAAACCCAGCAACAATAAGAGCAAGCCCTCAAAGTTGCTCCTATGTGCGGTGGAAGATTGCGAATCTGATGTGAAATCCAAGGACAAATGGATTGGCGTGTTCCTATGACAGTATCCATTTATTAGAATGGCTGTTTTTTTCCCTCGGCGTACGTATTTGCCCAAGTCATAGCGGGATCAGGGGCTTCTTTCTCGTTGGTATTGCATTTGCATAGGTCTTCTAGCATGGAGTAAAAGGGCATGGGTCGTTCAGGGAATCACTCATGATTGTGCTTGTTAATCCCTTGGCGTTGGAGGAGAGGACTCATATTTGGAAGAAAGTCACGACGATTCCACAACATTGCGGACCTGTATTGTTTATGAGTGTGTACGTATCTATCCAACGAAAAACCACAGCTGTGTTTTTGAAGGCTCTGGCTATTCCAGCGTTTGATTGTGATCTAATCTCTGTTGGGTATGATGGGGGACCTGGATGGCTGCCTGGATCTTCCGACTTCCATTGGCACAACGTAAGTGTCACATCTCAGCTGATGCCTTCGAAGCCGACAGATCCCAACATTTTTATGCCTGGCTTGGCCGAGGAATAGTGTAGTATGTACGATGAAATTCCCGCAGCAAGTGCAGATGACGCAAGTGAAAAGACTCTAGAGCCAGGTTCCCTTTACTAATTAGTAGTTTTTAGAGTCTACCTAGGAACAGTACTCGACTAACTTAGGTGGAGAATAAAAGCGTTGTTCCTTCCTTACGTCCCTCCCTGCCTTGTTTCCCTTTCTTCCCAACACCGCCTATCAAAAAAAGCAAAAATACGGAGTATGCGGCTCTATGTTTTCTGGGTACCGACCAACCTCATGTGACCCGGCCCCCGGCCGCCTATTCGAAATTTTGTTGCACGTCGCACTTTGCGGCCTTTTTTCGTTGCTATGATAAATGGTTCTGAAATGGTTATTTTCTCCCTCTCGTGTGAGTCTTACTGGTTTTATTATACGTCTTAGTTAGGAATATTGTTGTGGAAATTACTGACTTGGAGATTTGGAGATTTGATTGTTTTGGAAACTGGGGAGAGGTGGGTTAATGATTGGTATGATGGTTTGTTTGTCTGTTGACGTCGAGGCTTGATGATGTTAATGTTGGTTTCTTGCAATTATAGGAAGATTACGAACGACATCGCTGTTATTGTCGTACTTCTACAAGATGCTATTTACCTGCTTACTTGTAGTTATTTGCTCGTTGCTATTTATACGCTTTTTGGCTGTGTAGGTACGTTTGGGTGAGACGAGCCACCCTCTCAGGAGGAGAAAAAAGTGGCCGAAATTGGCCTATGCGCAACACGAATAACTTCCTCTTCTCTTTTACTTTTCAGGTCAAAATAAAATAGAAAAGACCCAAAAAAATACGTAAAGCCTTTATAGCTATATAGTATTACATAATTAATTTTATACTTACTTTTTATAAGGGAATGTGGCAGGTTTTTAGGTGTTCTAAAGGTGCTAATTTCGGCCACTTTTTTCTCCTCCTGAGAGCCACCCCACCAGAGCCCCTTTTTAAGCGAGATGGTAGAAGTGAGTTCTTCTCCGTGTCGTCTTTAACCAATAAACTATAAGAACATGGTACATTGTGGCTCAATCTTGTGGTCAAGAGGCCTGTTTAGTTTCTTCTGCATCGCAAGCCGAATAAAATATCACTCTTCAAATTGTACTGCGGGATAGCAAAAGTATTCTTCCCCGTCCAAGGGCAGACTAATGTGTCTATTGCATGTTGTTCGACATGGTATGCTCTATTTTCTTACCAGCGCAAGAAGAAAACTATACTCCAAGTAGCAAATTTATAGTTTACTTCGTCGTTGGACGATGGAGGGCCCCTATTACTAAGTACTCATGTGCAATGTATCTGTATGGAAAACTTAAGGTCGATCTTTGATGTGGAAGCCTATGAAACTTGAAGGGGATTTCGAAATTCAAGCGATAGGATATCGATAATGCGGACTTCTAGATACCAACAATGGACAGTAGTTGTTTTTGAATAGGTATTTTGGTATTATAAAAGATGAATAAATGGAGGGTTAGACAGGCAGGTTGGAAGGTGCCACTAAAGAGTAGAGAAAGTGGCTGATGCTATTCCTTCAAAAGCAGTTGGATTCAAGTGAATTTATCTCTGTCGTTGGCTTGGGTTTGAAGGTAAGAGTTAAAGCTTTTAGCTCTTACCTTCCGGTGAATTGTAACTTATTAACAAATATCTATTTCAACCTTTGAAAGTCCCTTTCCCTTTTACACCTATTTCGCATCTCGCCAACTTCCAAATCCACCACCCTTGCCTTGCTACCGCTGATGACATTCAGCATATTGACAGGATGTCGTCTGATCCTAATTCCCCTGCCAATGACTCGAGCCCATTGGATCAATTGATCCAACAACGGAGGGAGACTGCGTTGAAGAGAGAGAGGGAGGACAATGCGAGAGTTGAGAGGCTGACGCGAAGCGGTAACGAATTGGAACAGTCACATGCCCTGAAGATTGTTACTCTGAAAGCGACGCAAGCTTCTGCCTTGAACAAAGAGTTGTCGGATCAGACAGCCCTTGTGGAGCAACTCAAGGCTCGTCATAGGATCGAGCTGGCCAATTTCCTGGCTCGACAGGCGGAGAAAGTCATGATTCAAGAGCGAGAAAAGACAAGAAGCTCTTAGAGAGACGACAAGTTGCTGATACTTTGTTGGGTGAGGTGCTTCGCCAACAAGATACCGAAGCCAGGGAGCAATCGGGTGCGAGACAGCGCGAGGAAGAGGAAGTTCGGGAGAAAAGAGTGCGGGAGGATAGCATGCTTAAGGATGAGCTTCTTAGGATGCTTGATGAAGAGGCTCGCCTACCCGCCCAAGATACTTCATCAACTCCCAAACCCAACCAACCGATTCCCAACAACAAGCGCACAGTTTCCAGCAAAAATTCCTCTTCCTCAACAACAGCTGGACCAGCTTTTGATGAGACGGCGCACATTGATCTGCGAAGGTCTAAGCGTCTCAAGTCGAGCAATCAACTACAGCCTGAACGAGTCCCGACAACGCCTTCCGCGAGCAACCCAAAGAATATTCCATCCCCACCGCAGTCTCCATCACTCAAGCCACGCCCAACGCCCACCCCGGAAAACATACTTTCGAGGCTACCGATGTACTCTAACAATGGGAATGCTGGATCGGCAATTAAGACAAGCTTCGAACTGAGGTATATCAGCGGCAATATCAGCAAAGAAGCCCCCAGGGTTGTTTGGCGTGCATCTCCAGGCGCGCCGACTAGAACTCTCAGGGCAAACGCCAACAATAAAACCTTTGAGCTCTTTGTGGGAGAAATTTGCAAGGCCACTCAGCAGCCGGAATGGGTGCTAAATGCAGTTGGTTCAAAGGTTAGATACGACCGCGCAATCGCACGAATGGTAGTTTATCCCTGCCGTAGCACCGGGGCTGTTTCGTTGAAACTTGAGTTTAAAGATTCAGAAGAGTTTGATGAGTTCTTCCTTCTTTTCGCGGGGTATTACGAGGGGTGTTGGACACGTTGTGATGAAGTGGTAAGCTTTTTGATCCTCGCGCTACCTGTATATAATGCTCAGGAGTTTCATCGCTAACCCAGTGGAAAATAGGAGGGAGTATTGCAGAAGGAATGGTAGTATAAAGGCTGAACATGTATGATTTGCAAGTCAATATCTGGGTAGGAGTTTGGGGGTGGGAATGGGAGGGAAATAAGTAAATGGTTCTTGAGCAGGTCAAGTTTTCAATCCGATGTACATCAGTTGGTCACTCAGAGTAGGATATAACAGTGCGTTATAAGCAGATTGATACAATGGTAAATAGTAAACCTGCATGTCACTTGATTTAGGCATCTCTGAGGACTTTGCTTCAGTGTCAAGCTCATGCTTTTCGCAAGAACCACATTCGCTGTATACCATTCTGCGACCTCATTTACTTACTAAGTTTGTCGTTAAAGAGATACCTTGTGCTCGATTCAAAATGTGCTTGGTTTCTTTTACTTCTGTGTCCTCCGGTCTCGCATACATGCCGGAGGAGACCAATTCACTATATTTCTTTCTCGGTTGCTTCCTCCCAGTTCTACTTTCTCCAATTCATCAACTTCTTTCTAAGCTACAACTTTCTCCTCGCTTTAACTCCTTCGTCAGCACATCACCTTTGAAAGCAAGGTCAACCACGATTTGCTTTCTCAGTTACCCTTGATCCTTTCGTCACACAGAATTGGCTGCCTGCATTTCAGATTATGCTTTCAGCTTTCATACGGGATCTCACCTTCAAAACCACCCCCGAGAGACATTCTACATCAAACACAAGTCTACATACGACATAAGACCTCCTCACCTAATTCACTTCTGCGCTTTACCAATCTCCTTCAATTAACAATTCTTTTGGCCGGCCGGCGACTCTCTACTT
>QGMF01001075.1:0-10165 GCA_007821475.1 Lachnellula arida
TGATTTGGGTGGTGTAGTAGTTGGAGTTGTGGACAAATAGCTGGGATTAGAGGTTACTGTAGAAAAGTGTTTAGTTTGCTTGCTTGCATGGATACTGAGTATTAGGAAAAGCAAAAGTGGACGAGTACAAGTACGCAGTTCCGGTGCGAGGATTGGTGGTGGATGAATGGGGTAAGTTATTTATTTGGTGCTATGTACTATGTATATGTGGTTATTTATGTAAGTGTGAAGAGAAGAGTGGGTTTCTTGTTCCGGATCACTCTCGATGCTGTTCTGATCTCGAATGGGGAGAGAAGAGTAAAAGATACCACGCAGTGAAAGCTGCCCTGTAATGATGACAGCATTCCCTTCACCACCCAATACCATAAATCAGAAGGTCCAAACATCGTCCTGCTCCCTGCCTGAAGAGCTCGAGGAGCCCACTGACGAGGGCAGGGATCCCAGATTCATAACTGCCTCACTTCCATCCGAAGACTGCGCACTCGTCAAAGAAGCTACACTTCCTCCGTCCAGACTCGCACCCCCCTTTCCCGGCAACGCACCAAGGCGTACCTTCACAGCATTTTCCTCCTCCCCAAGCACAGTACACCTCCCCACCGCAACCGCCACCCTATCATCCTCAAACACCTCCTCAAACCTCGCCCTCAGATCCCCCACCTCCTCACGCACCATAACCCCCTTATCCTCCGCCATGCGCGCCCCCACCTCATTAACGCCCGCCCAATGCCCACGCATCAGCATCTTCAAGCCCCACATATCAACCTCGATGCCGAACCTCCGCGCCCCTTTCTTAATCACCACCTTTAGCGTTCTCGGGCAAAGCCGAGAAATAGCCTGCATGACCGCTCCTCCATCCCAGAGGAAGTCCGCGAAGGCAGTGGGGTGGGGCTGCAGACCCAGCGCTGTGGTGGACAGGCCTACCTTCTTGGGCGAGAGGACGAGCGTGAGGGAGTCTAGCGAGGGGTTTGCGGCGACGAGGATCTGCAGGCTGGCGGCTGTTTTCTCGAACCAGTCGATGTTCCAGCACTCCCTTGCGAAATCCAGGACCACGTGCCGGAACAGGTGGTGGAAGGTTGCGTGCAGGAGAGGCGTGTCGTCGTACATGCGCTTTCGGGTGGCAAATGGTCGGAGAAGGACTTGGAACGTGTTCTGGGAGTAGAGGAAGGCGGTGCATTCATGCGCGAATTGCTTGCAGGTGAGGAGGACGGAGTGGGAGACGAAGAGGTTGCGTTCTGGGGTCGCCCAGTCCGGTTTCAGGAGGATGGGCTTCAGGTATCGGAGGAGGTAGCCATATATGCGCTCGCGGACTTCCAGGGGCACGCGCAGGATAGGGGTGCGGGCGAGGGTGTTGGGGATGATGGGTTTGCGGGTGCTTGCGATTAAGTCGTCTCGCATCTCGATGTACGACATGATTCCTTGACCGTCTGCACCCCGTCGTACGGCCGTCCGCTTTCCCCTCTTGCGCTTGTTGCCCACGATGGGGTTCTGGAAGGTGTGGCCCCATGTTGCGTGGCTGGAAGAGTCTTTGTGGAGTTTCTTGGCTAGCTCTTCGATGTCTTCGGGCTTGAGATCTTCGTGCCAGAGGCTGCCGCGGGTGATCTTGTAGGAGCGTTTGGAGCGGGCGTTGTTGTGTTTTATGGGGTAGGGGTTTGGTTGTTGTTCTTCGTCGGCTTCGTAGGGACGCTTTTGGGACGCTCGGGTGGCGGCGCCTGGGGCTGCTTTCTTTGGGACATTGCTTGGCTTTCTGGCGTATCCATCTACCTTTCCTCTAGGAGGAAGTGGTTGGCTTTTCTTCTTCCGAGGAGCCATGTTGGGTCTGTTGAAAGGTCAACTAGAGGACTTGGTTTGTGGAAGTGAATGAAGATCTTGCCAGTGATTCTGATTCAGTGAATGATTTTGGGAATAGGATTTTGAAATTCAAGTGTAGATGAATATGCAAGAAGGCAATTAGGTTGATTCTCAGAAGTGAAATCCCGGAATTGACGACTTGAATTAGGCAAAGGATCTGGTATGCTGAAAGAAAGGAATGGAGTAGTAAGTGGCTTCGAACTTGAGCACTGTTGGCTGCACCTTGATGGTAAGGCGAAGGGGATGGATTTGAGCGACAGATTGACAATATATTAGCCGCTCGGGAGAGAAAATGAATGAACGATAAAGGACTTACAAAGTCTAATATTTGTGTTGGAAATCCAACCAGGAGGGCACTAAAGTTGAAGGTGATGAAGTTGAAGGGAACTTTGTGTCAAGAAAAGAGAAGGTACATTGATGGCGAGACGCGAGAGATCTCAAAGAAGAAAAATGACGGTGGTGTTGCGTGAAAGCATTTGCAAGCAGCAAGAGGGAGTCTTTGGAATACAGCTGTAGAAAACGAATCCAGTGAAGGAGACTGGTTGTTGGAGATTTTCGGAGGATTTCTAGCAAGTGTGGAGGATTGTCAATCGAGATGGCATTGCAATTGAACCCATAGGGGCAAACTTTCTCGCGGGCGAATAATAGTAGACGGATGAAAATCAACCTTCAAGAATCAAGTCAATAAGAGTATGAGGGAGAAGTAAACAAGATCCAGCTGAGGTTAAGGAGGGAAATTTATTCCCTTGCAATTGCGGATGGTGGGGTGGATGTACTGGTTGGGGTATAACCCATGAAAGTAGCGGTCCCAACCCAAGAGACCAAAGGATACCTACCTATTGTATTCTTGTTATAAAGCATCACGGTACCCCGTACACAATATCAGCATTGCAAAGACTTTTATCGCACCTCGCACCTCGCACCTTAACATTCTTAGAAGCAGCCCAGCTCATTCCCGCCAAATGACGTACCCCACCCACTTACCCCACCATGGCAGAATAACTGCGGCCTCTGACCGCCCGCCCAATCGAGCTTTTGTTGCACATCGCACTTCAAAGGGTATTCCAAGTCGTTATACCCTTAGATTACGGCGGGCGACAGCGACCATTACGAGACCCTACAAGAATTTTGGATTACTCCGTACAATTTTCTTTCTCTTTCTTTGGAAACACGATTAACGACTCTACTTACTGGTAACTACCTACTCTGTACGGAGTAAAGCGCAAAGCAAACGGCGCTCTGGAGTTTGAATCCTTAGTAGTTGGTTAAGAGTGAGTGAGAGAATGAGTGAGGGTAGGAAAATCGGACATCGGGTCACTTCTGGCTAAGATTCCTGGTGTTCGGAGCTCGTGTGCAAGTTCTCCGATTCCACCTCCGAGTTGAGGTCCGGTTGGCAGTAGTAGTGACGATGTCTTACTTGTGTCTGTAGATATAAAGACGGCCAGTGCCTCTGCATTTCTTTGCTTGTTAAGTGCTCTATTTCATCGATTGTTTGTAATTCTTCACAAGTTACTCCGTATTTATTGTTCATTTATTTCTATAGATACTGTGTACTTGCATTGGCATTGGTATTGGTATTAGGAATTTTCTGCTAGACCAGTACAATCAACATCCTTCCATCAATCGAAATAAAGTAATACCAAATTATAGTACTTGAAGAGTTTTTCTCTCTTCTTTTTGATTAATTACTCAATTACTCAAATACACCACTCACTCACGCACTCACATCATGGCTGAACCCCCCATCCACACCACTACCATACCAGTCCTCATAATCGGAGGTGGTATAGTCGGGCTCTCAGCCTCGCTCTTCCTCTCTTCCCACTCCATCCCACACTTTCTCATCGAGCGCCACCCCACAACCTCCCAACACCCGCGTGCCCGCGGTCTCAATACGCGCGCCATGGAGATCTTCCGCTCCATCGGCATCGATGGTGCTGTACGCGAAGCAGGCGGTTCGCTCTCTCCCAGCAAGGGGATTGTGAAGGGGACTTCGTTTATAGAAGTCATGGAGCGCATGACGAGGAAAGAAGGGGATGGGCAAAGGGGCGCAATGCCCTTGGCGGGCTGGTTGAACGGTATAGTGAGCCCGACGGAGGGAGCGCGGTGCACGCAGGATATGATGGAGCCTGTTCTCGTGAAAGCCGCGCGCGAGCGGGGTGGGGAATTGCGGTATAACACGCAGTGTGAGAGCGTCGAGCAGGATGAACAGGGCGTGACGGTCACGATGCGCGATCGAGAACCCCCGCATTTAGTGTCTACGGTTCGGGCACGGTATCTCATTGCGGCCGATGGAGCAAGCAGTCCGATACGCAAGGCGCTCGGTATAGCAACGACGGGGAAAGGCGCCCTGGGAAACCTCATCAACATCCTCTTCTGCGCCGATCTCTCAGAATTAGTACGAGGCCGTGAAATAAGCATCTGTACGATCGTCCAGCCCTCACTCCGTGGCATGCTCACCGCGATCAACAATAGCGATGTCTGGGTTTTCCATTTGTGCTACGATCCCGACAAGGAGAAAGCTGAAGCCTATACCACGGAACGCGTTGAAGAACTCCTACGTCTCGCGATAGGAATCCAAGATTTGGAGATAGAGATCAAGAGCATGATGCCCTGGAAACCGTCGGACGTAGTCGCCCAGTCAATGCAATCCGGCCGCATTTTCCTTGCCGGTGACGCCGCGCACCAAACAACACCTTACGCAGGCCAGGGCGCCACGACGGGAATCGCAGACGTCTTCGACCTATCTTGGAAACTCGCGTCCGTTCTCTCCGGCCAAGCAGGTCCTAGATTGCTTGACAGTTACGAGAGCGAGAGGCTGCCTGTGGGACGTTTCGTTGCGAAGAAATCGGGGGAATTGGCGGATGGGTATGGATTACCGGATATGAAGCGCGGAAAGTTGACGTGGGCGTGGAATATGGCAAGACGATTACCAATGATTACTGGATTCGGGTATCAGTACACCGATTCCCCAGCAGTAATCAACGATGAAGAAGCGCCAGGATGGAAGAGTTGGTGGAACATGCCGTGGTCTATCCAGTCATTGGTATTGGGGATTAATGGGAAGCCTGGGACGCGGGTGCCGCATGTCTGGGTGCAGGATTCAGCGGGAGAACGGGTCTCGACGCTTGATTTGTGTGGGAAGCGGTTCTTGCTGCTCACGGGATCGCAGGGCAAGCCTTGGTGTCAGGCTGCTTCTGATGTTGCGGAGAAGATGGGTGTTGGTTTGGAAGCGTATCGCGTTGGACCTACTGGTGACGTCTCGGATCCGAAAAAGAGGTGGGAATACGCTGCTGGTATTGGAGCCTACGGTGCACTGCTTGTAAGACCGGATGGGTTTGTAGCATGGAGGGTCAAGGATCAGGAGGGGGGGTTAGGGGAGAGGTTAGAAGGTGTTTTGGAGAAGATCTTGTGTCGATAACCTCGTGAAAATACATACCGTACTCGTATGTTGTAACCCTCTCAACAACACGTGACATGAACTGTGATACTTTTCATAATTTCAGGGGTTGTCAAAAGGACTGGGCAGGATTAATTGACATCAGATTTTAACTAGATTTTGGAGAAGAAGAGCGATTACTCCGTGCGACCGAAGTAATTCGAGCCCCAGTTTTTCTTACAATAAAGATTTACAGTGATAGTCAAGTGATCTGCTATGTCTAAATACTAATCCCAGCTATCTGATTGGTCAAACAAGGCGTGCGCTATTCAAAACCGATCATTTAAACCCAAAACGGAAATCAAATTACTTTTCGGTCGCACGGAGTAATCGGCGGTTCCCCCCTAGCTTCTCCTACCTCAACCTCCAGCTGGGGCTTGAGGGTGAGGAAAGCTTAGGGGGGGGACCGCCGATTATGACCTGTACTCCGTAGGGAGATTTATTTGCATACCTTCCCTTCGAGGGTCAAAAGTTCAAAACTTCTTATCTTCTATCCGATCCTGCGCGTGTGCTTTCATGCCATGCTATGTAAAGTACGGTACGGCTTTGACCGATGGAGATCCATCCTCCTGATCGTGCCCGTTACGTATAAGTGGCGACAATGCATCCTCCCGTCTGTGCAGTATGAATTCCATGCTGTGCTGTTGTAAACTTTTGATTCTTCGAATAGAGTTATCTAGTGTTGAATGATCTAAATTACCTTATCATTTGCTTGAGTTCAAGTAATAAATGAGAATTTTTACCACCGGTATTTCATGAAAGCTTGTTACAGAGGACGAGGACTCAGCTCAGGAGGGGTTGGGTCCGAGGGGTAGGTAACTTCCCGCTCGCTCGCATGGAAAGTGGAGATATTCCGGTTGGAACTTGGAAGATGCATGTATGCATAATAATGCCTAGGCCCAAATCCTGACCACAACTCAAGAATACGATGCAATTATTACCGGCTTTTCTTTCGCAGCACAGCCTTGAATTTTCTCAGCAGAAGGTGGTCAAGCTGAGCTTCCTGTCCCCGCCACCACCTTTTTCGTACTATTGCAAGTCGAAGGCTTGGGACGGTTCACGGGGAACATTAAGTATTATTTACCTAGGCAGATCTAGATTCCAGCTTTGAATTTCCCGAAGCTATAGCGTATATGGTTAGGTTGGGTGGTTCCATGCAGAAGCCCAACTAAGCGGCTTAGTGGAGTGGACGATATGCAGATGCAGATGAGATGTGCAGCTGCGGCACAGAAGCTTCAGGGGAAATAAGCTGGGAGGGACGATAGAAGTAGATCTATCTGATGCAAAAGTTAAAGGAGAGGAAGAGCATCGAATAGAGAATTATCGTATCATTCCTAGACATATGAGATCATACGGGATAAAGCCAGAGCTATTTAAACATTGTGCATATTAAATTGTCCCTAGGTAGTAAACCTTGCCTTGATCTAGCACTCATACGATTCATGCTCCTGCATGCAGTATGAAGTACAGTACGGAGTACCGGTACAGAAAGACGTTGAGTTATCGAATTTGCCTCTCAAAGATAGTGCTAGCGCCGTGAAACTATACTGGACTGGTACTGTACTGGGCAAAAGATGTGGAGGTACAAGAGAAAAGGGGCCAAGGAATGACTTGTTGATTGTTTCACGACGTAGACAAACTTCCGCGTGCCAGCGACGTATGGTCAAGAACTCGTTACAACTGCACACTTAGATAAATTACAAGAAGTTCAATGCTTCATACGGAGCACTCGGTAGAAGCAATATCTACGAGTATCTCGCCAGTAGCCTATCAAGGTTCCTGCATAAACGAAATAGGAACAGGCAAGGGGCAAACGCTTGAGACATCGCGCGAGAGATTGGCTTGCATCAGCCAATCAGCGACACCGGGGAAAGCGTCACTCCACTTCTAATCCAGCTGAGCGTGGATGTGCTCAACCTTCGAGGCTTCGACATCCTGCTTTTATTAATTGTCTTCTCCTCCTCCTTCCTTTCTACCCAACTCGCCGCGACGACGACGACGCATTCTTTTCCATTCTCAACTTTCCTTCAATATCAGCATCAAAACGCTGTTCTTCCACGGCGTTGAATCGAGTTGCTGTGCTCTTTCGTTGCAGGCTAATCGGGCAATCCAATCGACAATCAATCAATCAATCAATCAATCAAATCCAAATTAGAAGGGATTTTCAGCAAGTCGAAACAAACCAGCGGCTCAGTGTAGTGTCCGCGTCACGTATTTATCAGGGGGAAATCAATTGGATCTTTGGGAGGTCTAAGGGTCGAGACAGCCAGACGCAAAAGACGATTTGACTTCAACTACTACTCCATCGCAGCTTCCTCTTTATCTAAAATCCAGAGGACAAGCGGCAAATATCAACCACATTCACTAGCAAGAACTATCGACAGCCGCCGCCAATATGAATTCGTTAAACGAGAAATCAACGGCATCGACCAACGGCCTTACAATCACACATCCCTCACCCGCCCGCCAACCATCATTCGAAAGCAATTATTCCCTAACTCCCGCGCCGTCTTCCAAGAGTGAGAAGGATTACGCAATGAAGCACTCAGCAGACCTATCCAGAAACCCGGCAACGGACTCGAAATCCAACATCAATACAGAAGACCTCGAGATGGGCATTACACCTCTGACGACGCAAAGCAATGCCACGAGAAATCCGTTGAAAAAAGGCAAGAGCGGTGTCGACCCATATCCATGCCGGGCACAACAGAAGCGAACGCGTCGGGAGCAGAAGCTCGCGCGCTCCAAGTGTGCGTGTTGGGCCAATACGAACAAGACCAAGAGGAAGATCATCATCCTCGTTGCCACTTTGATCTTCATTGCTGTTGTAACAACTATGGCTGTTTTGATATCCAAGGCAACGGGTAGTGGGGTGTATGGGAAGCATGGATCGACCAATGCTCCTATCTCCTGAGGAATTGTTTGTAAGATACCAAGAACCCATTATACTTGAATAGCTGCTAATAACCTCTCAGATTACGGCCACTATTCACTCGCTGTTATCTCTGATACCTTTGTCTTTCTTACCCGGATTCGAAATACGATACCCACCCACTTTCTCTCAACCGACTTGTACATATTCCGCACACAGCAGCGATACTGCAGCGTTACATTTTCTTTTGTCCGTAAATACAATCAGCGTGGCGTTTCGGCAGTATCATCGTCCTGCAAAATCTTCAGGCTTCTAATACCTGGCAACGAAAACCGACAGTCGCTCGGCAATCTAGGGTGGAATTGTTTTCAAGGCTTGTTTTTCTCTCTGGCATTGGTACCGATGGGGCTTTATACATGCCATGCCATGTGTAAAGGCATGGAAGGAAGGAAGGACGCCATGGGATTTGGACATAGAGTCTGCATTCGTGGAGAATGCGTGATAGACAATAAAAGTCAAAGGCTCCGGCTCCGGCTCCTGACACAACCAAGACTATCTCGCTCGTGTTGTCCATGGCAAGTTGAATCATGAATTGAAAGTCGAAAATACCATCCCGAAACAACGGAGCACTTGCTATAATTTCCACAAGTGTGGATTTCTTTGCATAGAAAGCACGCAGAAGTATTGCAACAAGATGGCACAATTTGATACCCTCCTTGACCTAGCATTTTCCAAGCGCTTGCTTCTAAGATCCATCTCTGGAAAGTAATTTAGAACCCAGCAGAGTTATTCCTTCATCTCAATTTCTCTTCCTAGTTCTGGCGAGACAAAAAAAATAGACTTCTTACTTGGAAATCCTAATATTGCCCTAGAGCCTCGTACACAAAAGAACGCACCTTCGTGTTCCTAATCCTAACAAACAAATAGAATTCCTCTACCCCCTTTCTGATTCTTGACTGCTGTGAAAACAAGATGACACTAGAAAATCTTCGCAACGTGAATGTAGTATATTTTGCATGTCGCTGTTCTTTTATGCTACTGCTGATGTACTGATATATAGGTGCATACCACTTGGTATTTTCAATAACGGTAAAGTGATAATAATGATAGGAATACTATAGATAGGGAATAAGAGGAATGAAAAGCATACAGAGTAGAGAAAGAAACAGAGAGAGGAGAGGGAAGAGGGAAGAGTTGTATTAGTAGTATGCTATTAATAGTACGCTTTGCTCTGTAAGCAACATTCCGCATTAAATACGGGCCGGAGCTTGGGAGTTGGTGATATCCGGGGAAGGATACGAGATATACGGGGACTCGGAGGGCGGAGGGCGGAGGGGGGGTTTTGAATGGGGGTTTCTTGGCTCTGGGTTTTTTGTTTATTATATTTTTTTGTTAGGTGTGGTTTGGTTGATAACAGCGCGAGTAGGGTTTGATGGATAAAAGCGCGAGTCTGATCTATGCCTAGATTTAGCTTTTGATAGCTAATAAGAGGGAGAAATAAGCGCGTTGGATGACGGGGCTTATAAAAGGGGATCTGGTGGGATAGAGTATTGATTGAGAGAGAGAGATATAGGCAGAGAAATCTCTATTAAAGAAATCTACGGAGTATGCTTCAGTTTTTCCTTTACAAAGTAGCTCCTATTAAGTAAGCGCCTGTTGAAATATATAGCGGGTCAAGGGTGTCCCTATAGAGGGGCACACCGCTAGTTCACCCCTGGATCTATGCTGGAGGATAGACTGCCTATATAGTAGGCACTTCTAATAGCCTAATTAGTTAGTCCTTTAGTCTAAAAATATAGTACATTTAAACCCCTAAAAACACTATTTTTATCAGGTTATAAGCCTTAGTGCCGCTCTATTAAACGCTATTAGACGCACACTACTTATTATCCACTAATTAGATCACCTGATTAGGAAAACTTAGATAAACGCGAATCTACTACTAATTAGTAAATATTTAATATACCTATTTGACTAACCCCTTACTTCATTAGAGTACACCTTAC
>QGMF01001076.1:0-10164 GCA_007821475.1 Lachnellula arida
GTGCAGCGAGAGCGATGCGCTGGAGGCCGTCAAGACGCTGCGCGCAACGCACGGCATCGCGCACCTCGACGTCGTGGTTGCGAATGCGGGCGTCTCGTATGTTTTTCCGAAGGTCTCGGAGCTCGAGAGTAGGGATCTGAGGGCGCATTTGGAGCCGAATGTTTTTGGGGTTGTGAGGTTGTATCGGGCGGTGCTGCCGTTGTTGGGGAGGGCGGTGGAGCCGAAGTGGGTTACTATGGGTACTACGGCTGGGAGTATTGAGTGAGTGAGAAAAGAAAAGAAAAGGTTTCAGGAGCAGAAAGAGAAAGAGAAACAGATTTGTTTTTCTTTTTCTTTTTCAGTTTCTTGTTCAAGAATTGAATCGTACACATAACTAACTCAACCATCTCTCCTTCTTATTAGAAACCAACTCCCCATGACCAACGCAGCCTACGGCCCCTCGAAAGCAGCCGTGCATTGGCTAACCAAGCGCATGAACGCGGAAGAAGACAAGCTCGCCGCCTTCGTGATTAGTCCCGGCTGGTGCCAGACGGATATGGGCAACAGCGGTGCGAAGATCTTCGGGTACGAAGAGGCGCCGGTGAGCGTTGAGGATTCGTGTAGTCGGATGGTGGAGCTGATTGAGGGGGCTACTAAGGAGTCGCGTGGTGGGAGGTTGTGGGGGTATGAGGGGGATTTGATGGCGTGGTAGATTGGATGAGGTGTAGTGCGAGTTCCCTGATGCCAGAACTGGGTTTCAGTTTGTAAAGACGGGGTCATGATGGGCAAGTTGTGACTGGGTGTGTTGAGGATCGTAAATAGGATACTCTAGATGAATAACCATATTTTGATCCCGGAAACATAGTTCGAAGCATAAGCTTCCGCCAATTTGACGAGAGTAAAATATAGCTAGTTTCGATTAACAGGGTGAAGTGCATTACTTCACATGATATGAACTGATTCGAGAACTATAATACCTGTGCCAGATCAGCGGAAAGAAAAATATGTCGGGGACGCTTTTGATGGAAAGGTAAGCTGGTGTAATAGTTGGGGGATATAACATTACTAATCATCAACTCAGCTATAGAAAGGCGCAGGTGTAAGCAAGAACGTAGTTACGACATACTACCCAGCCCACTAATGCTCACAAAAACTATAAGTCGTATAGTGCCACCGATCATCCGCCTCACAATGAAAAGCACTCCTCGCCTGCATCAACTTCTCCCGATGCTCCCTCGCTTCCACCTCACCCATAAGCAGCGATCCCTCACCCATAAACTGCTCACGCAGCATTTCATCCAACTCCGGGGGTAGCTTTCCGCTTTCGTTGCTGCTCGACTCGATGGGTACTCCCTTTTGCTGGAGCAATTGAGCGAGCTCAACGGGGAGCTTGGAACTGCCGTCATTGGATTTGCTGAAGATGGATTCCGCCCACCAGTCTAGTTGTTGGGGCGGTACGTTGGCGGTGGAGATGATGCGGACGTGTGGGTCGACGAGCCAGAGTGCGATGAAGCGTCTGTGGCCTGGTTTAGTTGGGTCTGCTATGCGGAAGGGAGACACGCGATGTTGGCTGCAAAAACATCAATCAATGTGTATTACTAGATATATTCCAGCCAAGGGTGAGACTTACAAGACATTTGGAAACGCGAGTATGCGTCCCTCCTTCGTCTCAACATCACCATGGTTTTATAGACAAGGGGCGCTGCCGCTTCCAAGGCTGGTTCCATAGACCTGCTCCATTCAATGGTAGGAATCCTGGCCGACCTCGTATTCGTCATTCATGTAGTGAGATGTTTGCATGCGGAATGATAATTTGGAGGGGGTGATGTTCTCGCTGTCAAGATAGTAGAGTGCTGTGGCGCAGATGCGTTCGTTCATTTGTCCTTCGACCTTGAGTGTTATATGTCAGGTTGCATACTATGAGGTGTGCAAGAGGAGATATAGTGTATATAAGAAAGTAGACAATGGATAAAGATGAAAGAAAAAGCATTGCCAATGCTGCATTGGTAACTCACATGCCAGCCTCCAACGGGAAAATCCGACTTTTCAGGTGTCAGCTCAATACTCGCCATCTTGACAATGATTTGCAGCCCTTTGTTCTTGAATTTCTCCGAAAGTCGTGCTTTCTCATTCGGTGCATAGAAATCCGCAATATTCTCAAATGGATCTGGTTGTAGCTGAACCGGTCGGCGGATCTCGTGCCAAATCTTCTCTTCTTTGCTTTCGTATTCATCGTCAGATTCGTCGGACTCGTCAGATCCCTCCTCCAAATCCACCGAACCTTGAGAGTCGGATGAATCTGGTTTCTTCTCTCTGTTTACAGAGCTCATTAGTGACTCTAAGCCATCTTTGCGCTTGGTAAGCTGCAGGATTACTAACTTTATGGGCTCGGGATGGGATGGATTCCAATTTTCGGGAGTTTCGTCGCTGTTAAGCCCATCAGTAAAGTCCCTCACACTGCATGCGCTTTCCGTCGAAGAAACACTCACTCCGGTTCAGCGGGTTTGGAAAATCGGGAAGTGGTACGTCCCGCGCCTGTCTTTTCCTTATAATTGATAGCGCGCGCAAGACATTGATCCCAAGCGGGAAGCGCCCTCTCGACCAATTTCTCGATGGTGCGGTAGATGTCCGGGTACTTGTTAGGATGCAGATTGTTAATGTAGCTCGTGAACTTGACACTGCCATCGCCTTGGAAAGCGACATTGGAGGGTAGCCATTGGTACGTATCAGACCAAAAGCTGGGTGGGAGCATGCTGCCGCCAATGACACAATTATATCTGCTGTTCGGATCAGGCTTCTCATCATCTTTTTTAATGACTTCACCCTTGCCGGGCCATTTGTCAATAGCATCATTGACCCCCACGACTTCTTTGCTGAAAACTTTGGTTCGACCGGAGACGAGTGGATACATGGAAGGATGGAGAAGGTCCTGAACCATGTCGTTGGAGTTGGGGTGCCAGTCAGGAGAGGCTTTTTGGTCCGCCTGCAGTTTATCAAAGGCATTACGCAGGTCAGCCTGAAGTTCTGAAGAGACCAGCTTATCTGATTTGACCACTGATGCACAAGCATCGAGAGCGGGAATCAATCCTGTCTTTTCGTGGTACCGAGCCTTGCTTTGAAGCTCCTGCACGCACTTCTCCGGGTTAGCATGCATTCCCAACCCATGTTTAGCTAGCTAGACTCACATAGTCAAACGCCTCTGTTGACATGATTCCACTCAATGGTTTGACGTTGCTAGAAGCCCCGTGGATATCACCATGATTGGGATACCGGCTAGCCATTTGGTTTGTCACTTTACCTCCAGTCGCCTGTTTCCAGAGTGAGTCGTCCGGGTAGTCGAGCGCTTCCTTGCGCCATTTTGCAATGATTTCATTGTCAAAGACCTTCTTATGCCAGTCTGGTTTGTCCATCAGCCTGTCCATGATGATCATCATAGCTATTTCGCGGATGGGGAGGAGGGCAGAGTCTCCGCCGTAGCAGTTCCCGTGGGCGCCCATCGGATATGTATTATAATCTCCTTGAGGGAAGTGCCTCAAAGGGATTCCAAGCCCAGGGTATTTTGGCATGGTTTCAATTTGCTTTGGTGTGTTTGACTTGAAAACAAAGTTTGCGATCTTGGTTCTGAGGTGTTTGATCAAGAGTGGGACTGATGGAAGTGATAGGTCTCCGAGGAGTATTTATGATCGACTTATAAGAAGTGCAGTCGAGGTTCTTTGCGTGGAGGACAATAAATACTTTTCTAGGCAGAATGTTTATTTTTGGGGTTGCGACCTGAACTAGCCTGATCTAGCTACATAAGCGAGCCCCTGATAATTTACCCCTAATACTTGGCTTTACCTCAGGTAGGTTAGACTTCGCGATATGAGAAGAAATACGAGAAAGATTTCGCTTAGGTTCCAGGCATATTAGGCAGATAGTCCGTTGACATCGTAGTGTTAAAGCACTTATTCCTTGGGCGGGACATAGTATTGCACGTGGAATATAGACACAACGGCAGCGACAGACGCACCATTTCGTGCCAGCAAAGCGAATGTATGGCTATAGAATCAGGGAATTGGGAATCGACTTAAGAATGAAAAGCTTCGTATATAGTATTCGGATCTTGAATCGCCTCAACTGGAACAACGTGTTACGGTTTACAAACAGACCTGCAAGCAAATATTTATTATCTTGAAAGTTCAACATCACTTGATTGCTTTTGCTAATCTTCGGAGAGTGTAGTATGGTCCTTGTAGTCATAAGTGATTGTTATATGAGTCTAGCTTGAGCTATGGATTAGCAAGCACGAATTATGGATTGCTTTTTGTTTAGACGGAACGTTATGCAAACTTCCCTTTCTGTCAAACATTGGAACACTGGGCTATAAAGAAGGATCAAAATCCCCTATTTCCTTGTCTGGTAAGTACATCCAGTTACTAGAATTGCCATTGATCAAGTGCCAAATTCAAAATGTCAAGACCCGGCAGTCCCTTGGGAATCAACCATCGCCGTGTGCCAAAAGAAGACGCGGATTTCATGATACGTCTTCACTGCTTACTTCTCAATACTTTGCAGTCGCCAACGCTGCTTCCAACTCCCACTACAAAGAACTTTACTGTGCAACACATGACTATGCCGCGCGAAAGGTCTATGTCCAAGGTTTCTTTCGATGCCAATTCAAGGGAAGTTCAGGAATTGGGTCTCCAAGATCACCCAAAGCTTGACACGATCGTAGTAGGTGTCGACTATGAACGCAACGATTTCGGGACGAATGGTATCAACTATCGCTTACATGGCAAAGCCTACGTTAAGCAGACAGACGAAAAAGAATTAGACGTTTGGAGCGATATCAATGTCTTTCCCCCCAACGAGGATTATACGACGTACGTGACTCTGGAGTGGACCGTTAGAGATTTGGAGGAAGATGGTGCGCGTGAGAGTATCGACTACTGGGACACTGCCTCCTGGAGCACCTTGTTGGAACTCTTGCGGCGACAGGCTAAAGTTCAATTCAATGCGTCTGGAGAGAGGAGGCTCCGGGCAGACTCTCGAGCTACCAATGAGAGGCTGGTGCCGGCTTTCCCAAGACTGGCAGGCATGACCTTTCCTATGAAAGCATGGGCAGGCGAGTAAATACCTGGACAGATTTGATAAAAGACGAAAACTAGGTTAGCTCATCAAAAGGCATACTTAAAACATTTGTGGTCTAAAAAGTATCTTGAGCTTTGAGGATGAATAGAATGTTATCGATTTCTTACATTTTGGCCGCATTAGAGAGTCCCCCGAGCAAAGTGAATTTTAAAGCAGTTATGTTTCCTTAGTGATTGCCAGCATCCTACTTTGATTGCTATAGAGTGCATGACTCTAGCTTGAGTCAAAGACAATTCACTACTTACCTAGAAGTGACTGTTTCCTCTGAATAGACATTTCCATTCCACCGATTCTGTATCGCATATTACGCTACAAAAGCAGCTTTTTCTCTACCCAACACCCTGGAATCCTGCATCCCACCACGCTTATCCCCATCATGACAAGCAACAACACAGAGCCCGAAACCGCAAGACCTGTATATCCCACCATGGCATCCACACAATCCTCACCCAACTTCTCCCCCCGAGACGACGCACCCACCTCAACCCGCCTCCACTGCCTCCTCCTCAACGTCCTGCAGCAGCAAACCCGACTCCCCGATCCAGACACCGTGCACGTCGACCCGCGCTCCGGCTTCCTATCCCGAGCAGAACTCAGCCGCAACGCGCCCGAAGTGCGGCATGTCGGCCTGCGGCAGCATCCAGAGCTGCAGTCCATCGTCGTGGGCGTATCGTGCACCTCTTATGACGACGAAATCGGGTACAAGAGCTTCCGGCTGCGCGGCATTGCGTTTATCAAGCATGCGGATGAGAGGGATGATTTCTGGGCTGTGGAGTACGCGTATGTGGCGCAGATTGTGATGGAGTGGGATGTGTGTCTGGGGGATATCGGTGCGGGGGCCCGGAATGCGCTGACGTACTCGGTTGGTCTTGGGTGGAGGGAGATGTTGGAGCTGTTTGAGAGGTATGGACGCGTGCAGTGTAATAGGGCTGGGGAGCTGAGGGATAGCGTTGCGGCGGAGCGGGAAGATGGTATTCTCGCGCCGGTGTTTCCTGAGATGCCTGGCTTGAGTGGAGTGAGTTTCAGCCGGCTAATAAACTCAAGTGATGACTGAGCGTTGAATGGAAAATATCGTTGTTTGGTATGATCGAGGCTTAATACCACACAGAGGAATAGATAACTTGGCAGCAATTACCAATACCTCGTTACCTTGCTCACTCCAACACTTCACAGTCGCTACTATAGTCAATAACTATAGAAATGATAGTCCATAGCGGTGATTAAGTCTTAAGGTCGCGTAGATGTCGGTGTTTGATAGATGGATGCTGTGCTATGGTACTGATGGAGCGCAAGCGGCAGGGGTGGAATCCTTCGATGGCGATGTAGATAGAGCTCACGGTTTGAAGCGTATAGTAGGGTAAGACGGAATGATTGATATTGTATCTTATATTTTAGGTGAGGTGATGTATTTTGAGGTGTTTGTTGGCTATTATAACTTGGTTGCAAAAGGAAGGAAAGAGTTGAAAGGGCTAGCTGATTATTATGAGCAGTGACGAAACGGGGCATTAAATTGAAGTATCCAGACAGTATAAGATGCACGCGTGTTGCAAAGAAAGAAACTTGATTCATTGCTTAGTTACTGTATGTATCCAAGCAGGGTATCTAACGCCATCCATGCACGCCATGTCAACCCAACTCCAGAATTCTTCAGCCGCCAAAAGCACACCACCACCGCGTAACAGATCCATACTCTATACAAATCTCGCTGCAATACCTATTTACGAACTCATGATGTATAAACTCCTTCTCCCTCTACTGTCCATCCTCACGATAAGCATTGCCATGGGTTGTATTACTTGCATCTAGCTGAGAATCCTCGATAGGGATTTCGCCTAGAGGCATCCGCTTCTTGGTTGGGAGGGGGGAGGAGAATGCGTTGGCCATATTGTTTGGAAGCGTGGGCGCCTTGGTCGGGATGACGAAGGAGACTGGCTTTTCGGTAACATCGGGATGAGACTCCATTACCTGAGGATGAGTACCTCCACGCGGTGCCATAAGCCCAGTTCGTGCACTGAGAGGAGTGTTCTCCAACTCCGAATCTTCATGGCCGTCGTCATACAGTCCTGCTCCGCCTTGTGCAATAGCTTTGTTGGACATATTTTCGGGCCCGCCGTTGTTTTTCGGGTATGGTATGCCGCGGTCGGAGAAGGGAGTTGAAGAAGCAGAATGGTTGCTTTGCATCGAAGTATCGCCGGGAGTTGGAGGGGGAGAACCGTCGTCGTCCGTGGATGTATCGGATGGAGTCTCGGCGGATGGCGTGAGCTCTCGCGCCGCGATCAATCTCTCAAAGGGATATTTCTCAGACGTGACCGTCAATGCCTTGAAGCCGGGTCTCTCGTCGTCGATGGCACGCTGAGGGAGAATCTGATATTGCATCTATGTACGCAAGTCTTCAGAATGCACAAGCGAGTCGCCCAACTTGACTAGTTGCTTGACTCCCTCCGCGAACTTGTTGTAGAATATGTGCACGAATTGGTAGGTGTTGATCAATCTCCCGGGAATATGCTCCATCTTGTTCATGACCTCGAAACCAAAGTTCTCTGCGAATGCCTTGATCGAATCATGTGCAGTGAGCTGGACGCGGCCGATTGTTGCACAAACAAAAGTCTCCATGTCATGTACTTCTTGCGTGTGGAGTTGGTATTCGGGTTGGTTGATTGGTGGCGGATACCGATAGACTTTTCGGTTCAAGAGAGCTCTGTGCATACCGATAGGAAGGGTTTCCAGGAAGTCTCTTGCGGTTGCTGTGTAGACCTTGTCGAGTTTGAAAGCCATTTGGACGGCGAGGTTATATCCCAGAGCGGCACTTTGACCAGTGGAAGTCAGGTTCAAGATTGGAATGCTGCTGACGAGAATTTCGATGTCCCGAAACTCTTTACCGTTGAGCACGTAGGGCGCCGGAAGATCCTATCAATATGTTAGCCAAATGAGCAGTGAGGATAACAGATTGTGTTTCTTGCCTGTTGAGGAGAGACCAAGGAGTTGATTGCAGATGAACTCGGTGCCTTTGGGTTATGATTAGTATCTGTACTCAATTGAAACTTTTCAAAGCACCTTTATCAGAGAGACTGCAACTTACAGTTTGAGGATCCTGACTGCCTGGAACCTTGAGCTTGGGACCCGAGGAGGCAATGGCCTTGATCAAGGACCATTCTGTACGGGATGTTGGGTGCAAGCTTTGGGCTTTGGACCACAGCTACATATCGGGTTAGCAAGACCTGTTCCACGCAAGAGGGGACTAAGTTTTACACAATCATTCTTGACCAGGATGGGCTTTGTGTTCTGTGATAGAATTAGTAAGATAGGCCCATTAGAAAGATGTAAGGAAGAGGATGCATACTGTTGACATTGTTTGGGGGTGATCTCCAGGTGTGCGCGCATACAGAGCCCAAAAAGCAGCACGGTCTGCGACTGCGTACATTGCATGGAACTTGGTGTCAAAGGGCCCATCTGTTCTGTATCGTACTCCGAAGACGATCAAGTGGCATATCCCGGAGGCTCGTGAACCCAGCTTTCTGGCATTGAATTGAAGAAGCATCGATGGGTTTTCTCTGTTGGCATTGTCAAGCGCAGATACGATTGACTTGGCGCGACCGTTGTGATCGGAGAATCTGAAGCGCTTGAGCTGGTGGGAGGTCTCGTCGATGTCCAGATGGTCGCCATCGCGCTTGATAGGAAGCATGGACGCCATCGTTGATGCGAATGGGTGTGGTAACTTGCAGTGTTTTGTTTTTTGGAGGTTTTTCTTTTCAGAGAGACGCGTCTCGTACAGTAATTATCTGTTCTGGTTAGCTCCGAGAGTGAATAGAAGATGGTGGATGTATGCATATAATTTGGTATCCACTTAGCTACATGACACTTACAGAAATAGTTGGGGTAATGCACGTGTAGCTTAAATGGCCATGTGGTCGTACAGACTGTGCTCCGAGACTTTTGCTCCTATCTCAAAGTGTGTAGCGGGCAGGCTCGTAACGATCTTCGTACCTTGATTGCAAAAATATAAAATATATCCTTAGAAAAAGAAAAAGACAAGAGCAATCTCCAATATCAAGCGGATGTTCGTATCTCAAATCTTCGAGGACCATGGTTAACTCGAGAACCAAAAGCAAATAATGGAAGCTAAAAGCAGAATCGCATAAGGAAATAAAACGCAACAACCAACGTAAGTAAATTATTAAAACATGCACAGCGGAAGCATCAATACACGAATCCTACAGCTGGTTGCAGGTGACTATAGAGGAGCGTACCAAGTATATCCCTGAAGCAGTACGATCAGTGTTGTATTGCTCTGATGGAGGTTGACCAATGCATCAGTATGTGAGGAATTGCGCTGCTTTCAACTTCTCAACAGCCTTATCCTATTGACCACCACCCGCCACCTACCTTGGATATCACTACACGACGAATACCTAGGTATCTCCCGCGTTGCGCCTCTGGAGCTGTTCTCGGTACGTACTTCCCCACAATATATCCAATGCTATATTTCATGTACATAATACCACTGACTAGCATACCTATAAGCAAAGTCAGATATTAGCTGGTGAAGGGGCGAGAAGCGGTGATATTCCGACGGAGTTTCTGCGAGCGATACGGAACTTCTTAAAGTTTCCTGGATACGTGGTGGTGCTAGTCACGGACCAAAATCTGGTAACAATGTATCTAGAGCATAATTGAAGTTGATAGATGGTCGTTCATTCGTTTATTCGTTCGTTGGCGGGGTGGATTCGGCCCTAGGTGTATGTGTACCTACCTAGGTAGGTAGTTTTGATATTCGCTTAAGGTGACCCGCTTGCGAGTTGGCCGCGACGACAACGACGACGCTCAAGGTTGGAATGCAGTTGAAATTTGGCATTCAAGACATGTTTCATAGGTACCTTGGATATTTCATGCAGCTCTATGAATTAATCCTATACGAAAAGGAACATAAAAATAAATCATAGTTTGCAAACCCGAGTAGGGAGACCAAAGTACCAGGCTAGATTAGGGAACAAGACGTGAAAAAAGTCAAAAGAATATGTACCTACCACAAGAAGTCGGTCGCCGATTAGGTAGAAG
>QGMF01001077.1:0-10162 GCA_007821475.1 Lachnellula arida
CCTCCACCTGAAGCTGCCTGGAGTGCATTGCCGTACGCTCCACCCTGGGCGTTGACATTGACTTTATTATGGACTATCAACAATCGGCTAATATCTAGGTACCCTCCTTCACATGCGTAGTATAATGGTCTTATTCCTTCATGATCTGCTTGCGATATAGAATCTCCGAATTGGATTAATTGATGGAAAGCCTCGATATTTCCTGAAGCTGCTGCTCGGTGAAGCGCGAACTTCGGTGGGTTGACTTTCCTCCATCTAGAACTATCGGCTAATACGTGTTTTAAGTTGAAAAGCTTTGTCGCAAAGATTATTTCTTCGGGAACAACATCGGCTCTTGTAGGAGCAAACGTACTTCGTACTATTTCGTATTCTGCCCGGTCTCTGAGCCTTCGAAGTTGAAGCAGATTTGATAAAGTTGCTTGGTCGCTACCTAGAACACTTTCTAATGCACCAGTAGCCTCCGAAGACACAACTTGTGTCTTTGAGATATAGGAGTCGAAAAAGTATGCTGCGTGGGCCGCTAAGGGGTTTTTACGAATACTCTCAACCACCTCGAAGTGCACTTTCCACTTAACAGCAAGGAAGTTCATCCTCAGATAATTTAGGCTACTAGTAGCCAGCTGGCTGTAACCTGCCTCTGAATCCGCTGTATATCTGAGGATGTTATTTAAATCCTTATTCTGAGGCTTTGTAAAGAATTCTCGAACTGAAAAGTGAATTGGTCGCACAATAGAATCCTCGACGGTTAGCAGGTTTGCACAAGCCTCGAATATGTCCTCCTGTTGCCATCTCCAACTTTGTAAATCTTTTCGATTAGCGCATTTCTCGTTGACTGTGACAGCGTCAAGTAGCTCTTCGATTTGAAGAGGCCGAGTAGCATAGAAAACCCATAGCAGAGATCTCTTCGCGAGCTCTTGGAAGTCAACACTTTCATCACTAATTCGTTGAACTATGCGGTGGTACGTCTTGTCTAAGTCCGGAGGTAGTCTCAAGAGTGCTTCCTTGATTGCCATATCTCTTCTTTCTTTGCATAGCATGGCCAGTTGTAGATTGACCCATAAGAACCTGGGACCAACTAGTTAGCTGGTGAAAGACCTCCTGAAAATAATTGTGAGTGTGCACTTACATCCCTTGAGCTTTACTAATTAGAGTGGATTTAATCAACTCCTTTAGCTCTAAACTTGTTACCCTAAGCTTTTTCTTCTCTATAAGTTCTTCACAACGGTCGTAGACGAAGCGTTTAATGTCTTCATCAATATCTCTCGCCTCCATCGGGATAACGGGTATCTTCTCTTTTTTGAAACTAGCCTCGATTTCCCTTTCCCTTCTGCTCGTAATGAAGATCTTCGCCCGTGGTTGCGACCTCGCAAGGTCAAAGAAGATATCCATCACAGTTTCTTGTTGGTCAGGCATGCATTCGTCTAACGCATCAACGACTATGAAAACCTTAGGAAAGTATTTGGCGAGTTCTTTTAATTCGGCTTGGTAAAGCCATTCTGGAGGGTCTACCTGATTACGATTATGCTTGTCGTAGAAATCCATAAGATGCTTAGGTATATCCTTCAACTCGTGGCAGAGTTGCTTAATAAGGGACGAAAGTATTGCTGTTGGTGTTTGTTGCTCATGGAAGTCATGCTTAAAATAAGCATAGGCAAGACCGACATTATTGTGTGGCATATTCTCCTGCTGGAGATAGTCAATTACAACGGCCCTTTTAAGTATTGTCAGTAACTTGTTAATATTATTTAGAAAGCTTGTCTTATAACCTACGACAATACAGATTTGCCGATCCCAGCTAATAAATCATTAAGCATTAGTCTTGTTCTAAGTTCGAGAAAGAACTACAACTTACGAGGTCCCCAACACCAAAGCATGCTCGAACTCTCGTCTTCATACCATTGTCTGAATTCATCGCGATGCAGAATCCATCCCCCTGTCTGTGGATGTCTTTTTTTCAAAACCGCGTAGTAATCCTTGCTGAAGTCGATCGGTCGCAACCACTTGAAAAATTGTGTTCTTGGGTCAGAAGAATCATTGTGAACTATCTCGCTGTTAGAAGAAAAGTATGGTATGCTAAAGACATCAAATTCCGATTTAAGTTCACCTATATTGAAATTTCCTCCAATGTTCCCAATCTGATTCAGATCTCTACCCGCTACGTTACTTCCTTGGAAGCTTGAGCCTTGTTGCATATTTGTTATCATAGAACTGCCACTTATATTCTAGTTCTCAGTTCAGATGCGTGCCGAGTCCATATAAAGCGACCCAGCACTTACTCCACAGGTTGATCAACGAAAGTAATGTCTGCCGAGAGGGGGGGCTCAAGGATATAGAGGAATACGCCTTGGGATTGCGCCCGAGGCTGTGCGAATGATTGTGGATAGATCAAGCCAATTGTTTGGGTTGGGTTGCCTAAAAGCGGCGGTGGCCTTTGTAAGGTATGGTATTACAAGAGCGTAAGCCTAGGCTTGTCCGCAATTATATTGCTCCGTCTCCCTGCCCTTCCCTTTTAGTTTATTGTTACTCATTTTATTTTATTCTTTTTAAACTTGTTTAACTTATACCTATTTGTATTGTTAAAATTTTCATTTCTCTTCGCCCATTAAAAGGCAGGCTGATGTAAATTACAGCATCAAACGCGCTAGACCTTAACATATAATAGGAGGCAGAAACCAGTTTTTTAGCATTATCCGGAAACAAGGATAATTTTCTGTTGGATGCAAGCCGCCCTGGTCTAGCCTAGTTCTGCTGACCGAGTGCCCAATATACCAAGCTACATCGACTTGTACTATAGCAGCTGAATCTCGAGGTCCAAATAATTTGCAACTTATACGATATAAATGGGACTATTAATCTGCCCCAAAAAGATCACTCTGATCCTGTGGTTTATAGACTTGATCAGTCTCCAAGCAGGCGGGATCCTGTGCTTTGAAATGGAAGTGACTGGGTTGATGGACACCTTCCCGTGCCTCGTGATTCAAAGCATTTATGATTATTGCGATAATGATTGGTGGTACGGATATGCTGCGTTAGGTACGGCTGCATGCTGCGTTAGGTACGGCTGCATAGGCTGAAGCGAAAGAATTGATTGGCATTATTCAGCCTTAGGCAATTCTCAGTACACCATCTATCGAAGAGACGATGAACAAAAGTAAACACCCTTACTAGTATACCTAAGCGATGCTGATCTCACTTTTCACCGGGCAGCAGGCATGTTAAAGATGGTTAATATTTTCCGGCAGCAATGGTAGCGGAGGTAATATCAATTAGGTGGGAAACGTGGGAGGAGATTTCTCATCATCTTAATCTGCATGTCGTATAATAAGACAACAATTTCTTGCGTAACTTACCCTTTAACTTTTCATCCAAGTGGCTAAATTTGCCCCCCTTGTAGATTTTCAGGCTCCAGAGAATGGCAGCGGCTAGTAACGGCAGCTAGCGGAAGTGTTTTGGGATGAACTCAGAATGATCCAAGAGGTGTGCGGCTGAGATATGCCAGCCACAGGTGTCAAATGTCACGGTTAATTCCGATGAGGGCGCTGCAACTCCGTGCATTAGGATTTTAAGCGCGGCACATCTAACAACTTTATTTACTATTAAAGTTTACTAAAGAAGCTTAATCATGGTAGCTTTCTAAGTCCACAATTCAAAATACACTATGATGAAAAATTCCCTCCAATGTTCCCAATCTGGTTGACATTCCCTCCACTTGAAATACTTCCGGAAAAAGTTGAACCACCTTGAGAAAGCTGTCGATCGCGGGGTAATGGTTTGTCTACAACTAACAGATTAACATTGCTCAATTATGTAGAGAATGAGAGAGTGCTCTTACCTGCTATGCGCTCCAATGGTGGCGGAAGAATGCAAATCAGTTCTTTCGCATAGGCTGCCGCCGTCGCTGCGGCGTATTTCTGCCACTCCTTATTTGTGTGAGAATCCGAATAGTCGCAGATCCCACGGATAACTAGACCCTGATATTCGCTCATGATACCAGCGGCCTCCATCTCGAAGCAAATGACACCGTACTTCTCGTACAACTCATTCCGCTTACTACTCGAGGCCATGAATGAATTTGCAGAACCGATAGTGCCATAGTGGATAAACGGTGTATCTACTACTCGAATAGCTTTTCTACCACGCTCATTTCGAAGTGTTGATTGTTGTAGGTCACAGAGACCAATGCATAACTTTCGTTTGTCCGAGTGAGGATAGGCGTCCTGGAAGAGCCGGTCTTGCTTAGGCCCAGGGTCTTCGAATTCTGGCTGCTCTTGGTCCACAATATTTTCGCGCAACTGCCGCAGGATTTGCGGGATTTTGGTTCCTGGTTTCTTCGAATGACGGGTCCGAAGGTTGTTTACTGCCCCTAACAAAGTCGAAGATGGATGGAGCGTGTGTCCTCTAGGTTCGTGTTTGCCATCTTCCACCCACGCACCAAACTCATAATGTTTTACTCCTCCCTCATCCATCTGTGGGACGCTAACAACAACATCGCCTAGCACGATCTGTTCCCGTGAACTTCCGTAGCTGGGCACTCCGCCAGCTATGCCTACCACAAGAATATGCTTGAGTCCTGGAAACGAACGGCGCATGTTGGTGACGACGGCGGTAGCCGGGTTTGTTCCCATTCTTGGGCAGACTACTATTACAACGTAATGCTTCCCAATTTGTCCCACATAATAACCAGTGTCGTCTTCAGGGACATATAACATTTGATCTTCTTCGTCCAGCATACGAGTATCCAATGCAGCAGTCGCAGCAGTAAGTTCCAATGCTATTGGAGAAATCCATCCGACCGTGTATTGGCTCCGATCAGGAGGGGGAGGCATTTGGGCAAATTCGTGAAGCAGATTAGAATAGTTGATTTGATAGATTCAAATGTTAGCTCTGCCTTGCAAATCAATACTATAGTATTGGATTTATCTTACTGCTTTTCGAAGCTTATGCTCTGATGTTACCGTAAACCAGTTCAACTGGCTAGGCGAGGCTGAACGTCAGCAAGAGAAAGTCGTGGCTCTATTTATGCCGAGATAAACAGCTGTCTGACTAAAACTTACAAGGACTATAGACGAGAGACTTCTTGATCTGCAATATAGTGTTGTTTGAGAATTTGCTTTGTCACGCTCTGATTGGTTAGTTATAATAAGCGAAGAAATGAATTATCAAAATGGAGCCTGAATTATGAGATAAATTAATTCACAGTTGAGGCTCTCGGGCGGCTGGAGAGGTAGCTGGCACTGCCTCTCTAGTGAGCACCTGCCGTGTATACCTTCTCATGGCCAGAGTTGAGGAAGACGGCTTGTGCTGGTAGGTTCGAATCCTGCGGCTGCCAACCCATCATGCTTAGGTCAACAGCGTGGCTAGTAGGACGACGGATGGACGACTCGCGCACTCGATCTCCGACATCCTTAGGGCCTGACAGTTTCCGCGCGGCTTCGGTCACAGTGGCAGACGGGATTGTGCTGGGGAGCGGCCACGGGCGGTGGTCAGCATAGGAGGAAGGTGGCTGCAGTGAAGCGTTCGTGCAAGCCGGCAGTAACTCCTCGGGGTTTTCCTACCTCAATACAGCCTCGAATGGACCACCTAGGTCTCGGACGGAGTAACATAACCTACAGTACAACATACTACATTCACAGAACGCATACGTCTGCGGGTCTAGGGAGCATTTGGACAGGAGAGAAAGATATTGGGGAGGTTTTTCCCTGTGAGGACCAGGGGGGTCGTGGAATCACAGTTGCTGTGGCCAGCGGAGTTGCAACATGGCTTTATTGTGGCCGTAGCCCATCAGGTATCCAGGGACCGCAGACACAGGAGGACAGTTGGTCTCCAAGTCAGAGCCTTATACTATAGCCACAAGCAAAGCACTTCCGTCGGCGTGTATGTGTGTATGCATAGATAGAAGCCAGACCGCTCAGTGGAGGAGGTTGCTGGTCACACGAGTGTGATGAAGTGCTGTGCATTTCCTGAGGTAGATGCACTTCGGCAACTGGTGCTAAAGCTGAGCCATTCCGGCATAGCTATCCTGACGGATGGCTGGAACCGTATATGAATCAATCAAATCAATCAATCAATCAGTTGAGGCTCTCGAAACATCGAAAGCACTACACGCAGCCTTGCCTTGCGAAATGACCGGGGGCAAGGGTCGAGCTGTAGACAAGGGCATTAACGTTTAACACTGCCTTATATTGTTTTCCGACCACATCAATATAACATGGATAATATTCCTATCACTCTACGCAGCTCAACATGGATCATATGTCGTAAGTTCTCTCAACTGTACAACCTATTTCCGAACGCGCCTATCTACTAAAGCCTGCCCACCAGGATCGGGTGCTGCTGTATACCCTTTGAGTTCTCGCAGAAGACTTTGACATGGACATAGCTTCGGGCAGACCTACGTCCTTTTCGGACCCGTTGCCGGAAACTACTACCACCGACTCCCTCGAGCTTTCGTCGCGTGATAAAGCTATATACGATCAAGCGCAGTGTTAGAAGCAATGCTCTCGCGCAATAAGCTCCGTTATAGACATGCCTTACACTATACACATGTAGACAATGTTTGCAAGATTTGGACGATATCCCTGACCCTGCGGGTTTCATGTTTGACGAGTATCGTAGCGCTAAGGCAGCTACTGTATCATGGAACAGGTACGAAAACGGGCGCGAGGAAGTTGGCGGCAGAGAAGAGGAACAAGGCATGTAGATGCTTCTGTGTCGTGTTATCGGAACGCAAGACGCGCTACTAGTGGACAGGCACTTTATAGATCTAGAAAATGAGCTATGATGTTATCTGATCTTCAAGCAGATCTTGTATTACCTTTGCGTTTAGCTCCAGATGAGTGGCAGTGGCAGCCTCCTCGGAATACATTAACGCGTGTATGTCAAGCGTGGTGATACGATTAAGGAGGAATTCAGAAATCGCTTTGAGAATGCGACTAATCTCACATTATAACTGCAATTCTAAGTCGGAATTTCCAAGTTTTCAGTGGCCTGCTATTGCATCATGGCACTTATTGCCCCTTATTCCATCCCAAAAGGCCCACAAACCGAGCATTACCACAGATAGAGGAGCTGCAAGAGCCCAGTACATCCAGAACTGATCAGATATAGTAAATGATTCCTTTAACCCATTTTGGGCTGGCTCGAAATGGAAGAACGACATGCTAAAAATGGACTTGAATAACCGTAAAGTTAGACTTGAGTTCACACGTGGGCTTTGTTTATACGAACTTACCGAGATAAAAGTAGCCGGCAAAAAGGTCGCTGTAACGACCGCAATCACCTTCATTGCCGAAGTCTCGGTCTTAGCTTCTCTTCCAATTTGTACTTGAATCTTGCTATCACGTTGCGCTGCAGTATGAAAAGCCTAGCAACCTCTTGATTAGCTCAAGGTCAGAGAATAGAGTTTGTGTCATTGCACAATATTTCCGGACAGCGCTTCAAAGGTAAGGTCTCTAAAGTCCGATAGCAACGTATTTGGGTACAGCCACGCTACGGACTAACCACCTGCGCACGGCATTGGGACCTTCGAGAATCATCTTTTCCCAACTGTTCGGTTGCCTTAGACAACGATAACATTTTAAACTTACCAATGCAATCTCGTTTTGAATCCGAGCCTTGTTTGATTCAGATCGTGAAAGGAAACCATGGACTATTCGCAGCTGGAATTGAAAACGGCTCTGCGTCGTGCTCCATGGAGTGTTGCTTCGTGAGTGTGCTATTACAAATGCTAGTTGCTGTTGCCGAATATCTTGGATAGACTGAAATGCTACTGTGAGTGTTTCGCTAACATGAATGGCATGTCTTGCTATCTCGTGCAGGAGCGGATAGTCCGAATCTCGTTGTCTTGTCTATAATCGTTGGTAAGAGGAGTTGGACTTGAGAGTCAAAGTAAACACACCACTTCCCAATTACAAATGTGATCTCTTATAGACCAAACCGAGCTGTCATACAGAGAGAGAAGTTTGAAAATCAGGCTTGAAAAGACGGAGTATGGATCCGAGAAGTCGGTCTTCTCCACACTAAGTGTTAGTTCCGACGGTAGTAATGTCTGAAGGTGATCAGGAATGTCAAAGCATAATATTGTCGTGCTGTGGGGTGGTGTCCAGTGGATGAAAAACCCCATCTCATACCATTCCCACCCATGTGGAATTGATTGTGGGCTATGTATTGGAATAAACGGTTCTCGGATCTTCTTAGTCGAAGAGTATTGGGTGAAACTGCGGTTTGGTCGTAAATCCTTGCGCGTCTGCTTGATAACAAAGCGAGACCAATGGTCTGTATAAGTATTAGAGGAAACTTGAATGGTCTTTACACATCTAGGATGGTTGGACTATACTATAGTGTACAAGTTTGCCAGTTTGATCAAGTACGGGCTCGCAGCCAGAGAAGCCGTTGGATTCGAGGCATACGCGAGTAAGTAAAAAGTCTTCTATTTTGAATTTGTTCAGGATGCGTTGTCGAAGTATATAATCGGCATTTGATATTGCCTTCGCGGATGTGAAGCTGCACGTTTTTATTGATACTACGTTCTTCGGCGAGTGATTCTTTACTAACATTAATTGTGCTTGCAACGGGGTTTGCCTCTTTAATAAACTATTAGAGTCAACGATCGCAATTTTTCGAAGGTACTAACTTGTAGAATCGCATCCCAAGTTGTTTTCTCATTCTGCCAAGTGCCAGCAACTAGCGTACTGTGTTAGCTGTTGTTTATCTCGGACGGAATATCGCTTGCCAATTTCTAGGGTTTGGACTTGGTCCATGGTTGGAATATCAAGAATAGGGTTCAGAAGCTTAAAAACTTTTTATAATTGGATACTAGGCTAGGGAATGGTGTGAATTTCAATTTAAGAAGTGGTTGATTGTTAGCCTCGTGGAGATATGCTTTAGGCATCAACGCGGTACTAGGCTAGCCCGCTCTGGTAGCCCGATATATAGTCCAGCCCCAGAGGTTGAGAAATCTGCCTCAAGGCCGCTTTACCGAGGTGCCAGGGCTAAAATATTTTACACCGCCTTCTAGCAGAAACGTGACCAAAAGATTTGAAAAAAAAGCTAACCACCCGATAGTTTGAAAAGCCCAACCACCAGAATGGTGGTGTGGTGCCCGCATTCGCCAAGTCCCACTCCCGATGACGTGCAGCTGACTAGCAGGGATCTCGGCATGTCAGTGGTCAGTGCATATATGCACTGACATGATACGGGTATCTAACTTTTACAGTACTGACTTTAAGCGAGTCTAGATGATATTGTCAGCCGACGACGGAATGGAAGATGACATATCTATGGGAGGCATCCACTAATCCTGGTGATCTCAAAGCTAAGTATACATACAGGGCCAAATAAATCCCACTTTTATGTCTGTGCATATACTAACTAATAATAGAGACTTGGCAAAGCTGCTTTTATTTAATATTGAGTATATCCTCCATCTGCTAGAATTACCTCAATACATCTATCTCCCATTGTTCTAATATAATCAACAATTGTAGCCCTTGTAATTGATTCCCAGGCCTCTTGAACTGCAGCTCTTAGTCTTTTATAAGACCTATGAACCTTAGGGTAATGCCTCTGAATATACTCCTTCATTTCATTCCATATATTTTCAATAGGATTTAAATCAGGAGAGTTTGGAGGCCATTTCATAGGTATAATCCCAATTAATTTAAATACAGACATTGTAAAAGAAGAAGATTCAGCCCTTGCATTATCTTTTTGTAAGATTAATTCAGGGTGTTCTTGTATAATATCTTGAATAATTGGGATTATAATACCAGAATATGAACCCTCATTAATAGTCTCCCAATCCTTCTCCCAAAATAGGCCTTGATGCTTCCCATATCTCCCAGATATAGAACCCCAAAACATCCATCCAATCTTGCGTTGATATCGAGGTTCAATACAAGTAGGATTATATAATTCAGATCGCCCAATCTTTCGAGTTATTCGAGGTCGTCGATGCCTTCCAGGTCGTACCCAAGTATCATCAGTCCAGAGGATCCTATCCCATTCCTCATCTAACCAAAAGAGATGCTCCCAAGCCCATTCAAGACGTTGTTTTTTATGCTCTTTTGTAAGAGGTGGCTTTTGTAAAGCGGAACGTCGTACGTATCCCTCTTTCTTAAATGCAGTTCGAATTGCCTTCTCACCACATTGTTACGAACGTGAC
>QGMF01001078.1:0-10109 GCA_007821475.1 Lachnellula arida
GACTGTGAAGACTAATCGCCGGTACCATGATGGGCGATATAATAAGACGGGAGTTGCGGTCTGAGTCCTGGAATCGTGGCTGCAAAGTCCGCGGGCTCCGTTTGCAACCTTCTCTGTGGACATTAGCGCCATTTGATTGCTGTTGATGCTAGGGATGACGACGAGAGTGGATTGAGCGACAGTGATCCAGAACTCGGCAGCGACGGGACGGGGACGGATGTTCGAGCGAGGACGAGCTGGTCCGTTTGGGCATGAGAATGAAATGTCCCATGGGATCCTATAGACGAGCAGCGCTTGCTGGCATACAAGGAAGGCAAGTCGTAGAAGTGGATCTTCCGCCAGTTCCCAGGCAGGACTCAGGCTGCAGTACGCACACGTTTGAACATCGCACAGGCCAGAGGCGAGTAGGCTTCCCCGTTTAGGTGGACAGACGGCTCCTGGTGCGCACTTGTCCGGTAACATCTATCATTTTGTGGTGCTCACGGGTAGAAACATATGGAGCTAGCAATAGGGCTCTCAAAATTTGTTTGATGGCCAGTGACCCGTACCCGTAATGAAGACTCATACTGAGACGCACATACAAATGCTAGATTCCTAGCAAACACTTCCTCTGATCTGGCTCTCATCGAGCAAATTCGTCAATCGGATGCTAGGGATTTGGTATAGTTTTGAACTATGCCCGCACCCTTAAGATGTAATCAAAGCTTGTCAGTAAAAGAAATCTTTTCAAAGGCAATCTGAATGCTCTACAGCTGTTGGAGGTCAGACTTGTTCTATAGATAACGGAACCGGGACTCCGCATAGAGTTCGGGAAGTAAAGACCAAAAATTCTCTAGACATAGCCTAGTGCAAGAGGTGATCCTCAGCCAAAAAAAAAAGGACTGTGGTAGACTTCGGAAGAAGTAATATTGGCCAGTTGAAGTTTTTGCACTTGCAATCTCTTAGCAATTCATCACATTGCAATCAGAATAGGGGACCCCCAGAATATTGTTTGGAGTCGGAATACCGTTTGCATTCAGCTTCCAAGCCACATCAATCTCGGTTGGAGTTAGAACCGGTCAGAATGTCGCTTGGAGACAGTATGACGTTTGCAATTACATGCCTACAATGTCCTTCCCCACAATCACGTGTCCTTTCGATGCATTGTCCCATTAGTCTATGTTTTGGATATTCGGTTTTAATACCTGGCAATGATTTGAGAAGTGACGGGAGGCTTCCTGCTATTAAAGCTTTTCGACGGTTGCGGTGAAGACGGTGCAGGCTATACAGTCAACATGGCTCACATTGCACCTTTTCCATAAGTAAAACTTATGCTTTCCATCTATCTTGAGCAAAGATATCTTATCCTACCTCGAATTGACAATTCTTCACAACAACTTGAGCTATCTCTGGCTTGAACCCTCTTCTTCTGCATCAAGAGTGCCAATCATGTCGGTTCAAGGAGCTAATCCCAAGCCCCAAGATGAAGAAGCCTTTTCCTCCCTCGGCGCTCTTCGATCCGCAAAATCAACACAAAGACTTAACCAGATTGCTCATGTCAGAGCAAAGGGAGTTGGAGAACACATCTCGCTACCACAAATAGCAGTATGCGGTGATCAGTCTGCTGGAAAGAGCTCAGTCCTAGAAGGAATCACGGGCATTCCTTTTCCCCGAAAAGATGGTGTCTGCACCAAGTTCGCCACAGAAATCATCCTGTACCATAGTACCGAGACAAGCAGCATCATTGCCACGGTGATCCCGCACATATCTCGCAGTAAGCCTGACCGCGAACGACTTCAGGCCTATCACCGAGTCCTCGCCGATTTCTTCGACTTACCTAGCGTAATCCAGGATGCGAGTTCCTTGTTGCAACTTAGAGGCTTTGGAACTGATGAAGGTCTTGCATTTTCTGAGGACGTGCTCCGAATCGAAGTGACAGGAGATACGGGACTCAATCTCACAGTCGTGGATCTTCCTGGGCTGATCGCTGTTCCAAATGAGGAGCAAACAGAAGAAGATGTTCAGCTCGTTGAAAGATTGGTCGATTCATACCTCCAGAGCTCGCGAACAATCATTCTTGCGGTCATCCAAGCAAGCAACGACATAGCCAACCAAGGTATCATCCGACGAGCTCGGAAGTTCGATAAAGCTGGCCAGAGGACAGTGGGCATTATCACAAAGCCAGACTTGATCAACAAAAGCACCGAAGGACGCATCGCCCTCCTCGCTAAAAACCAAGATACGACAAAACTCAAGCTCGGATATTTTTTGCTAAAAAACCCCGATCCCGAACAACTCGATAAAGGCATTAGCTTGCGTGAACGGAAGCAGAAGGAACTTGAATTCTTCTCGTCGGCCGCGTGGAAAGAGCACCGACTCGATCCAGCTCGTGTTGGTATCGATGCATTAAGAGAATTCTTACAGGATTTGCTCGATCGACATATCGAGAAAGAGCTTCCTAAAGTCCGCAATGAGATCAAAACTCTTCTTGCCGCTATAGAAGCAGAGCTTGCGAAATTTGGCGATGAGCGCCCAACACCAGCACATATGCGCATGTTTCTTACTCGCCGCAGTATGGAATACTACAATCTAGCTCGGGCCGCGCTGGAAGGAAACTACCATGCACAAGATACCGACTTCTTTGGCCTAGAAGGGTACTCTATGCGCTTGCGAGCAGAGGTCCACAAATTGAATGGATTGTTTGCTACCCGTATGCGCGAGGCGGGATCAAAGAGGAAGATTGTCGAAATTCAACCAGGAGATACATCTGACGAGGAAACCGAATCTGTGCCTGAGGATGGCCAGCTCTTGGTAACCAAACGAGAATTTGACCACTGGGTCAATGAGGTACGTACACTTGCGATCACCGCGATTAGCCAGCTCTAATTCTCGCAGACCTATATCCGCACTCGTGGCCGGGAACTCCCTGGCAACTATAATCACATCCTCCTTGCAGAGCTGTTCCATGAGCACTCTAATCGATGGTCAGATATCGCGGATCAGCACCTGACACAGTTGTTTCAAGTCACATCGAACTTCGTTGAGAAGGCTTTGACCAAAGTCTTTTTAGAAGACGATGCGAGACAAGAAATCTTACTTATTGCCAGAAACAAGCTAGAAGAGGCATGGAAACTAGCAAATGACGAGCTTCAAAAACTTCTCGCGGATGAGAAGCGCCAGCCAATAACTTACAACCACTATTATACGGACAACATCCAGAACGCTCGAGAGGACTCGCTCAAGAAAGCAATGCAAACCGCTGTACGAGGAGCAGTGGAGGAGGATTTTAAGGGCAAGTTTCATGTTAGCAATACAGCAGTAGACTCGGAGAGACTCCTTAACTCTCTTCAGAGAAGGGTAATCGTCAACATGGATGCTCAGGCCTGTGCAGAGGCTGTGGATGGGCTCAATGCATACTACAAGGTGAGTAAGCTACTTGGAGGATAAGAGGCTTGGCTTACAAATAATCAGGTTGCAATAAAGACGTTTATTGATAATATGTGTCGTCAAGTCATCGAGCGGCACTTGCTTTCGAACCTCCCTGATATATTCGCACCAACTACGGTGGTGAAGTTCTCTGATGAGGATCTTATACGTATCGCCGCCGAGCCAGCGAAGCAGAAGGATAAGAGAACGGCTCTTGCTGCACTTGCACAGGATCTCCGAGACAGTCTGACCGCCTTGCAAAACTAGGTCTCTGAGGATGGACTTTACTCACTTCAGCGAACTTACTCAAGGTGTTAGTGATACAAGCATCGATCGTGAGGGGCCATGCATTTACTAGCAGATGCCCGAGCCTTGCCTAAATTGAAAACACTATACCCTACTGCCTATAATCTCATCCTGTGAACGAAATACCTTGCTAGTTGACCACGCCCAGATAGAGGCTACTCCCTCAAAGAAACCCAGTCTGAACATATGGCTGGACCTGTGCTATACCCTCTGGATTTATATCCACGCTTTGAATCTTATAATCAAAGCCTACCATCTCGGTAGATTAGACAAATGGGAACCTGTAGATGAGCAGCGCTTGCTGGCATACAAGAAAGAGGACAAGTCTTGGGAATGGATCTTCAAGAAATTCCCAGGCAGGACTCAGGCCGCAGTACCAGATATTGCCAGCATATACACAAGACAGGTAATCCTTGCTCGTGTCTTCCAGGGATTCACAGATAGCGAAATTTCTAAGGAGTTTATCGAGCAGCTGACTTCTTAGGCAGCCGTGACTCACACGCCAAGCCTTAAATCACTTAAGGCACAAGGCGGCGGCTCAAAACCTTAGGCTAGAGCATGATGACAAAGAATCCGCTAAGCAGAATTATTCTAGCGCTGATGACATGTGGCTTATATAAAACTTAAGAAAGTTTACAAAAAGGACGCCGCAATCGCAGGTCACTGTAGAGTTGCAAATCGTGAGTATAAGCTTTCTAAGGTGTCACAATCCGGCAAAGTCTGGATGACAAAAGCCAAGAAATAGACTGACGAAGTATATGCCCGGCGGATAAAGCAATCATCATATTGCTGATATAAACATAAACACTCGGTCACCTTCTGTAATGTTCGTCAGCAGATCCGCATACCAAGAGCGAGATTCGATTTTGTGGTTGTACTATGCAGTGAAGATGTCATCACATTTCTAGCATTGATAATGATCGTGTGACGGACCGGAACGACATTGATAGTAGAACTGATCCATTCTTAGAATACTAAGGTGAAGAGCTGAGGACAGCTCTAAACGATGCTAATATACAGGACTGGGAAGGTCACGTGGCAGGTCTGAAACCAGAACTGTCACAGATCGTATATTTCCATTACAGTAATTAGCGAAAATCGTGTTCAATTAAACACTCTTGTGTTTTTATTTTCAGACCCGGTTTTATCCGGCACTAGGTTTTTTACGGCCTAGCCGATCTCCCCGTGGTCAGCATTGAAAGCGGATTGCTGCCTGAGTATTGATGCCTAAGGATCGACGTCACACTTTAGAAGGACTCGAACTTTGAGTTTTGATGCTGACACCCTTGCTGGCCGAATGCTACATATACCGTGTAAACTGTACAGTACCGTACAATATACTGTGCGTATAGTACAGTAATTAATATTATGATTTCTAGTAATGTAATGCCCTATGCGTAGTCAGCTTCTAATGCCTCAGGCAAAATTGATGTGGTCAAGTAACTGCGGCCGCATGGCCGCTCGGTTAAAAGATTATAAAGATGGGGCGGAACCCCGATGATAATTTGCGACCATTACCCTTTTGTCGTTTCTTGTGTCTTTTGTCAAAAAGCGACCGCGGTACCTTCTAAGAAGAGATTCAGTTCGGCTTTACTCTTTTTTTAGCGCCACTCGAAGTGTGTAGTCTCATATGGCGACCGATAGTAGGCACCTTATTTCCCCCGAGGACCTCATTGCCGGACTCGAAGAGTTAAAGGGGCTTTTCTGGTTACAGGAGAGCCCTTTCCTTGTGGATACAGACCGGACGACACGAATAATAAACGAGGTGGATGGCGAGCTGAAGTGTTTGATCGGGGCTCTTAGAAGGTGTAATGGAGACTTGTTTGGGGCGCAACAAGCGCAACAAGAGGCGGTGATAAGTTATCAACTTTTGATGGTGGACTGGTCTAACCTGGGTTCTTGTATACCTGGGACAGAGAAGCCCCAGTGGAAGGAGAGCATGTTGCACAACCGGTCAGAGCTGTTAAAAATTTTGATGACGCGAGGTATTAAGCCCGGTGTTGGAGAGGATAGCGTTGACGGCGAATTGTCGAGATTTGCAACCGACGCGTTGAAACCAGAGAAGAGTCTGCTGTGTCGAGACGGAAAGAATCGAATGTTCCATGACAGGTGAGTTTGATCAGTGGTCTTATCTTACATTGATGAATGTTAATGAGTGAAGGTATTTGCCATATTGATCTGTTGAGTAATATGGGGAAACCGTCTTTATGAAGAGAAAGGGAGTGCGATGATAAGGTTAAAGGGAGTTGGAGTTGTAGAGGACTTGGCGTTGCAGGATGTGGGAGTATCTGGGGAAAGCATGAGAAGATAGTATCTTCAGGATATTGTTGGTTGTTATGGAATTTACTGGTTTCAATGGACATCGCTGTGAATGCTCTTTAAGAAGGACAAGAAATAGATGATGTTCGGGATCGCATCAATTTTACTGTACACTTCTGTAATCAATGGCTTCACCCTGGTGACCCTGTCCTGTAATAGAGATAGCAAAGATGCTGGAACTGAAGCAGAATACCAGACGTGAATCAATGCTACCCCTCTACCGCTGCCATCGCCAAGGTTTTCCGTACTGGGTATCCTACCGGAAGATTTACCGCCGAAACAATATGCTGGGAGGTGATCGAATAGGTATTCGCGTTGTGGTTTGTGCGATATGTATCGTGGCGATGAGCCGCATCAGCTATGATCATATCCTCAATACGTTGTGCCATGAGAAGCTCTGTGTTCAAGACGCCGCACATGTCCGCAAATCTAGCAAATTCGATAACAGGACCAATGCCTTCGTCTGCCGGTGAGTCTTCGAAGTATGCTAAAGGCATACCCACTGTGCCAACATTTGGAAGCTTCGAGTTAATACAACACCATCGATCTCTCCCAACGTAGTTGACTGCTCTTCGCCTTCCTTAAAGTGTCCTTTGAAGGTGGCCGTAGAGTATGGGGATTGCTCACAGAGCAAGGCTGTTGGCAGTTCATATTCGTGACTTGCAGATCCGACGCGAATTGTAACTTGAGGGCAGGCATACAGAGAGAGACGCCGATGTTCTTAGTAGGCAAAGGTCAATAGAGACGGGGACCACTCACGAAGTTCCGAAAGCTGAATGGTCTCTTCAGTACCTGTGCTCGCCATATCATACTCCAGACCAAAGCGCCTTCGTGTATGGAAAAGCTCGTCGAAACCGTGCTTGTGGCCCTCCCACAATGGTGGAATGCTGTGCAACCATGCTCAACAATGGATGCGGCGAAGTCGCAGGCTCAAGAAGTGTATAGACAAAATTGCAGGAGGCAAAATCGTGTCTGAGTTCAAAGTCACGTGCATTTGAAGATGACAGATTGCTAGAACGTTCTGCTCCACAAAGAAGGTCGTTTAATAGCGTCTTCTGTCTCCTTCGATAACACCAGACAAACGTATTGTCCAAACCGAGTCGAACCGCCCACAGAAAAGCGATGATAAAGGCTGCTGTTGTGCCTGCCAAGGATTTAGGCGTTGTCAAGCTGCTCCTAATAATATCCCAGTTCCATCGGCAAGTCATGGCTTGCAAAGATAAGATTCCTACTGACTTAATTGTAATGACACAGGATTGGACGAATATTCCACGCTACCTTCCTTTGCCAGCCCCCTTCCTTAGTGGCATCAATGGGCAGCCCTATCCCTTCCTTTGATTCGCAGTGGGACCCCTTCGAAGATTTAAGTCCGCAGGCAGAGAATGGCTGGGATCTACGATACTCAGTTGAGTGGAAAGTGACCGTGAATAACAGGGCAATAATGCCGAAGGTTACGGAGCCGGAACAAGTCCTAGCACCTGCTGACTACTGGGAACACTTCCTTGAGCCTAAGTTGGAAGACGTTCTACATAAAAAGAATAGATCCCTTCGGTCTGAAAGTACCACGATTGTGGCTTCAGTCACGGCACGCTCAACCCCTGCTTTCTCAAAGCTTTTTGATGATACATCTATTGACTGGACCGATATAGAGAAGCAACTCATTGACTGGGGCAAACTGTTTCGCGCAGGTAAGAAGCTCGGACTAAGCTTTTCATTTAATTACGTAGACGCTCCACCGTCGACGACTACCTCATTACAGAGAACAGGAAGAAGAGGTCGTCTATCTAGAACTCAACAAATGCTCGCCGAACGAGATGAGCAGGTAGGTGCAGAAGAGGCAGCTTCAGGACACCCATCTATACTTGCGGACGTATACAGAATGTTTCGCTGTCCTGGCCATCCATGTCAACTTGGACCTTATTGCTGAATTGACCCTGATGGCAGAATGCATTACAAAATGCTGGGGCCGCACATAGAGAGCCTTGTTGACTATAAGCAACGAGGCCATACATTACTATCACATGAAGATGTCCCGTGGACATTCGTCGGCAACTATATGATATGGCAAAAGAAACCCTCGAAAGGCATAAAAAACCTACGTCCGTGACAAGCATTCCACCTATCCCTATCACCATTACTGTGCTGCCAGCGCCGGCTGGGATTTCAGCTGCGGAAGTGCCTTCAAAGGGTACTGCAATTGATCGTCTCAATATTCCTGGCTATTTAGAAGATCATGTAGAGGACTACTCTGCTTGGCACCAATGTAGAGTGAGGACCGAAGGATGGAAGCAAGACTGTAAAAAAGCTCGCGATGTGATGATAGAACAGCGCGTAGACCTGGATCAAATCCGCCGGAATCCAGACCCTAAATTTCTGATTGACGAAGGTGTTTCAAAAGGGACTGCAAAGCGGTTTGTGAGTGACAGAAGAAATAATGCTGACTCCACTCCCCTGCAGTCCGTTGCTCCCAGTGAGTTCAGTGACAAGTATGTTGCGCTGACGGATAGTGCTACTGGATTTGTTGAGATTTGGAGCCTGGCGGGCAATGGGAGTGCGGCGAACGTGGTGGCGCATGTTGATATTGCTGACGGCGGGTGCTGTGCAAATGCAGTGGTATGTTTTGACTCTTCTCTTCTCTATCTATCTCATGTGTCTCTCTCTACTGTATAGTATCTAACTTGAGCTGTTTAGTGGTATTCATGATTCATGTTAAGAAATAGGATATCTCGAAAGTATATAAGAAACTAAGAATAAAAGTTTCGTAAGGCAGCTGATACTCGTTGAAAAGGTTAATAAGCCGATCGTATTATAAACTTGAGGGTTCTCGTGAAGTCCTGGGCAAATACTTCGTCCCAGGCGAAACTATTACGTTGAGAAGACTAGGGCAACGGGGCCTTGCTTTGGTGCGTTTACTACTCTTTTTAATCCCTCTGCTATAAACTTCTTAGCGTCATAGTTTCGCCTGGGACGAAGTATATCAGCGTTTGGAGAGAGTTTGGTTGGAATTTATTATCCGATGCGGCATTGATCAGGGCATTACAAAATAGGTTGCTATTCGATCCGTGAAGCGTAGTGTAATTTTTTGTAGTTTGTAATTCCTCTTTTGATTTCGACTACTATACTTGTGTTGATAGCACTTATTAATCCCTTCCATTAATGTGCGAATTAACAAGCGTCTATTCACATTATGCCTCTATTTACTTTTCAGCTCTTCTGCCGAAGTTTCGATACGGATATTCTATTAGTATAAGTTCTCGACTAGTGGAAGAAATTCGGAGATGTTTTCTCTGTCCTACTTATTCTTACTATAGTGGGGATGTTATTGGACGCCCGATTCTCGCAACTTTCTGGGTTTCGAGAGACTCTAAGCAGCCTTACCCTTCTTATTTTGTGTATTATGACCTTGCGAGATAAAGGCACTCCTATGTTATAGGATTAATATACGGGTAGTATGAACTTCCCACGAACGATCCTTATGTGAATACTCTTTTCCCTCTACACCTTTTAAATTCACAGATCATATTATGAATCACCAGAGTCATACTATCTTCCCTGTTAGACCTCAGCTTATGTGAATTAGACCAGTATAAGAAGGGACTGCTTTCTATTCCCTTCTTCCCTTCTTGGTTTCGCATTCTCGTATCAAGAAGCAGACTACTATTATTCTTCCACCTCCATTCAGTGTGAGCTGTAGGATCTCTTGGTTTCACGGCTATACAGTGGGAAGTGCGTGGGGCCAACCGTCACATGCTTGCGCGGCAGGTGCATTGCGTCGCAGCCCAGATAGCGTCTCTCACCTTCTCGTTCACTCAATTCCTCCTCCAGCCTCTTTGTCACCCAAGTACTAAGATAACCTTGAAATTTTACCGAAGCAAGACCTTCAACGGACAGACGCAATAACCAGAATGCCTATTCGGCAGGCCGAAGACGGGAGTGTAGAAGAGCGTCCTAGATCCTTTTTGGACCCCTTCCAGCAGTTCTCAAACCGGTCCTCTACCCGAGCGCAACTACAATACCGTAGTGACGGCACGTTGATCGTTCCTGTTGTCCGCCTCTTCGAGTCTCCAAATCCATCCTGC
>QGMF01001079.1:0-10084 GCA_007821475.1 Lachnellula arida
TTAGAATACTGATGGGGATAATCCTGCGGAAGTTGTTGAATAATTTATCTTTACAGCTAACGTCATCCGCTTTTATCTTGAGTGCATTCATATCTTCAAAGAATTGCTGACGAGTAAATCGTGCTTACCAAAAGTCAGCGGATGACTGGTGGCAGTAGTATGATAGTGTGACAATGAGGTCCCTATTGCACAACGGCATGATGACATTCATGCGGTTACTCTGACTGTTGATTTCTTTGAGATCTGCGAGATATGCAACCCTCATAAGTTAGGTATCTCAGATTTGGGAGCTGGTTTAATCATGCGTCATATCATAATCTTGAATCCCATACCAACTCATCAGCACCATTTTCATTTCATTCTATTATTGATGCTGCGCGGTAGGAGCTAGACTAAATGCTCTGTTCTAATCACATCACTTTCTAGACGACATCTAACCCCGCACAATAGACTCAATTTGCCGAATATCTATATCCAATAGTAGTTTCTTTTGTTGCCCGATATTCGTACCCGATGGTCTTCTCGGTTTCCGTGGAATTTTCACTCCCGGTGATTCCTTGATCCGTGTATTGAACGGATTTTTCTTCTGCTGGGCGGTAATCGTATTCAACTGCCTTTTCTTTCCCTGCGGTATGTTCGTTCCCAGCTGTTTCCTTTTCTCTCTCCAGTCTAGGCCACTTCTCTGGTCGAAATTCGTGCTCATGTAGATGAAGACCTTTAGCAGCAACAATGTTACGGATTGAATCTGCGAACTCTGGGTATGCACAAACTATAGAAAACAAATAAGCACCACGTTTGTCTAGTATACTGATTACTTACCAGATACCATTGTTCTACCTCTACAGTTATCATTACCCAGTTGACTCTCCAGAGAAGAAGCAGCCACGTCAAGGTCGTCGTCACAATAGATAGTTCGTAAAGATGCAGTGTTGCCATGATTCTTCTCTACTAATGTACTGCCGCTCCAGTTACTCTGTATAGATGCTCTCCTCTCCATGCTATTCACGGGATAGTTTTGTGGTGTACTATCATTGTGATTTTTGGTCGGAACTATATGCCGAGACGACTTTTTGACGTATCTAGTACATCTAAACATCTTCATTCGACGACGTTAGCAAACGTCTTCAATGAAAGAAGTTAGAGCTTACATAGCCTTGATCAGGTGGTGCACCTTGCCAGCCGGACCTATATTCGAATTCCTTTGCAGGTTCAAGTCGTAGCTTTGAAAGTCTGGCAAAGTCTTGCTGCAACAAATCCAATACCATTTGATATGCGGTATCGTACTTTGTAGTATACTTCTCACTTACCTTATCGTATTCCATAAATTCTTCCGCCACCTCCCAGAGGAGTGTTACGCGTTGTGTTTTAGCAGTACCAGCTTCTCTACTTTCCAGTAGATGCTTGACAGTAGCAAGCTGTGCTGCGATTCCAATACCTGTGGCGTACAGAATAACTGTGCCATATTCTTCGGCCCTGGGTGACAATCCATAAGGTCCATCGATATAGGCATTGAATCGTTGGGTATTTGTTGATTCTAAATTGGCAAGCATTTTAAGTTTTCGCGTAAATCCCGCTCTGACATCAATTAGAAGCGTTACTTCTTTTGCCTTTCCGTTCTGCTTATTCCCCCATGATGCAATGGCAAAAGGGTGTGATTCAGCAAAGGACGTGTGGCTTGCTGACGGGATCCGCAACCAAATATGTTGTCCGGCTCGAACGCGAATAGGCCGAGTCAGTTCTATATCGACTTTGAGAAGTCCATCACCATGAAAGATCGCGGCTTTTGCTCTCTGAAGTATGAGCATCCCTGTTCGCATGCTAAAGAGCAAGAAGTACATAAATGCAGTGATAACAAATAAAATTGCCGAAGGCTTTGATACGCCGATAGGTGTCAGGTGGAGGAAACCACCTACAATGATGATTACTGCGAAGAAGACATGACAGTAGCGGAATACTTCATAAAACGTTTGACGTACAGAAGAGAAGGAAGACAGTATAAGGGCAACGAGGGCCGACGCAGCCTACGTCCATGTGCCATCAGTAATATAAACCTTAAAAAGAAAGAGCTACAAACCGTAAAACCTGCGATACGTGGCACAGGCGATAGAATAGTTCCGCCGGTCTGGTACGGTACAAGTGCAATCACAACGTGGATGATGCCAACAAGAAATACTACCCTCCCCAACCACCTGTGGAAGAATGCTTGGAATTCGTAGGAAATACCGAAACTTTCAGAGAATAAACTTTGTCTCCCACTTACAATCATGATACAAATATCAAACGCAAGGACTCGTCCCGAGCGCCAAATTAGCACATTACGGCTCTTTAACGACAGGGCCAAGATAACGACATTGAGAATCAACACTGCTGTCGCAAGAATAAGATAAAGAGGCGTAACAACGCCAGTTCCGCGTATGTTCACTGACAATTTCCTTCCACGGATAGACCCTAGCCGCAGCTTCCGAGGAATCTGGGGGTTGAATATATATCTCCGTAAAAAGGCCACAGATTTTGGATAAGCTCTGGACAACAAGAACGAGAGGGGATAGTAGGCAATAAATGCTCCTAGGACGCCACAACAAGCCCAGATTGTTGCGTCCATAGTATGATGTGAGTATGTGGTGAATGAGCAGAGGGGATCAAAATTCAAGGAGCGCCACTAGAATTTTAATATCGAAATAAGAAGCCTTGATTCTAGTGATTCTAGTAATAGTAATAGCGATAATCAAGTCAGCAAAGATAATAATAGAAAGTATTCAGACATAGCACAAATGAGATGAAAATAGAAATAGGGTCTGTTGTGATGACTAGGAACTCGGAGTCTACTTGTATTATTTTTGGAAACAATGTCCTCCAAAAGAGTGAAGTTGGGATTCAGAGAAAAAATGATGGTGGAAACTCTTGTTATACGTTACAGTATTGCAATATCTATACTTCGATGTAAGTTGTGCAATGCTCAAGCCCAGGTATAGCGCGGGATCACTGCATTTGCCCATTCCAGTGACAACCGGGCGCGTCCACAATATCCACGTCCCTCCAGTCAGGTGCTTGCTGCTTGAGATGTTGTACTCTAGCTCTTATCTGTATCATACCCCCGTCCTCTAGCAAACTCTGCATGCTGATCATATTTCCTTCGGTCGCAATTTCCAAGGCCGTCTTGCCCTTCGAATCCGTTGCCTTCATGTTGAAGCCTAGTCTCTGCAGCAACCGGACCACTGATTCGTTTTCTTGCTCTACTGCTACATGTAGCATAGTCTTCCCATTTTCATCCAACTTCGTCAGATCAGCACCATTCCTCAAGAGCCATTTAATCAACGTTTCCCCACCCTCGTCTAACACCAATTTCCAGCTTTTCTTGCCATTGATGATGATCTCGGCCGACTTTAACCCTTCCAATAGGAACATTGGGATTTCTTCAGACGCTGGTGTTTGTTGATCATTCCTGATATCATCGGCGGAGAACTCTAGTAATTTCAAGACGAAGATATACTCGTCCAAAGATTCGAAACAAGGTGAGGGTCGAGCTAAGTGTTGTACGATTGCTGCATGCTCAAGATAACGTCGCCAGCAAATGGAAATAGCCCATGCTGTAATAAAAATTGAATACATGCAGATAAAAGTCATTGTGAGAATTTCATGCACTTTGAAGATGTTGAAAAGAATGTGAAGGTAGCTTGAAATTTCTTTCAACGAGGCGACTGCTGGCTTTATATACTGTTTTCTAGCTATCCCCTGAGCAGTACGTCGTTACTCTGTCACTTGGAAGACTGCTTCTCGCTTTTCAACCCATGATCAGATCTGCAGTCAAGTCTGGGGTCACGGCATCCGTTAATTTCATGCGCAAGCCCATGAGAGGCATCTAGCTCAAACGGAGTTGCAAACTATGCACATTGGTCCACCAAGATGGCAATAATCCTAGGGAAGCTGATACAAACTAAAGTGGCTATGAAGGTATTTTAGGCAAAGATTAACGAATGAGGAACCTGGTGTGGCTTCACTTCCGTCGACAATTTGAGCTTCGCGGTAGATTTCACCATTACACGATACTCCTTCATAAACAGTATGTTCAGCTCGACATGGGATATGTCTGTGGAATAGTGAAAGTCGGGGTTATCTCATTTTGCGGGACGTGCTCTACCATGAAGCAGAATCGCCTCAGTTGAAAAGCACTCCGAGGGGCTCAGCACAATGCATCCATACGAAATGCCTCAGAGTAACAGTGGGCTATGCTCTTTCATTTCATGCTTCGATTGTTCAGACTTAAGAAACACAAAGAGGATGGCGGACCACAGCCTCGTATTCACTCCGAGACTGATGTTAACCATCTATAAATCTGCCTTGCCATCTGTATTTCGTATGTGATGATACCTTGACAGATACAAGGTGGATCCAGACCAAAAATCTTGAAGAAACAGGCAGCCCGGCTGCTGGAGGTGGTGAGCTGAAGGCCATCACCGCGAAGTAGATTCAGGGGCAGGAAGAGGACAGGTTGCTGGAACCAAGGAGTAAACTGATGAACGTGGGTAACGAGACTAGATCGAAGTATCAGACTTCATTTAGCCGATACGACACGCTCCAGCAGGCGAGAAAGAGCTATAGGGATACGCTACTCGTGGACTAGATGCGTGAGCGGGATCCCAGCTATTCAGCGAGCAGCTACCGCCCAAAGCGACTACGCGAACCTCCTGGTCCCTCGCAATTTTGAAGAGCATTATGAGAAATTGGATGCCGGGGAAGAAACATGAGGCGCTGCTGGCGATGGGGAGACGATCGATCGAGAATGAGTAAAAGCGGCCAAAGGATGCGCAGGAAGAGAAAGGACGGAAGATTAGAAGAGATAAGAAGGAGGAATATGAAAAATAAAGGGAACGAGACAGAGAATGACGTGATATGGGTGCTCTTAATGTAGGAGGACAAAGTTGTGAAGAGGATCAAAGACGTCAAGGAGGCTCACGACGCCGTGATACGGCAAACTGCGAGACTGTTGGCTCATATCACGGACATCTCAGACATCACCAATTCTCCCAAACTTTCACGAATTGAAAAGCTTGAGCAACCTCAACCTGTGAAATATCCGTGGGTACGTATAAAGAAACGATGAAGATGGTGCCGGGAGTCATAGCCTCTTCAACTATTGGTAGCTTTGCAGCTCGAATCAATTAAACTGGACAGATAGCACACTTGGTTTGATGATGCTCCTTGGCGATAATTCGACCCTGAGTTACTTTTGTTCTTAATCCTTATTTAAGATCCGGAAAACTACTTCTGCAGGTAATTAAGTTATATCACATGACTTCCCTCGCTTACTGATTTAGGGGTAGGTGGATCCTATATCGTCTATTACCTCTAACCAGTTTGCTCTATCAGGATGCACACACCACGTCTCTGATATCTATTCTTCATTTGCTCTGATATCGGCTCAAGCATATAGGGCATCCTCCACCTTAGCCAATAGCAAGCACGCCACGTTAAAAAGCTTCATACAAAATCAAACTTATTTCAAATCTCCCGCAAATTCATCCTCTCTAAATCTTAACTTTCATCTGCTTTCTTCCATTTGTGAAAGTATCTTCCTCCCCCTACCAAAATTGATACCTAGAGCGTGGCCAATCAATCGCCGTGCAACCACATCCGTTGTCTCGGGCCTTCCCGCTGTTCTGCTCGTGAAAGAAGTACCATATCGGCTTGAAGCTCTGTTATTTTGAAGTCGTTTTACTACCCTAGGACGACTATTTTTCCAGGAGGCCTTGAAGAGCTCGGCAGGGTGAATAAATGTAGTTCTATCCAGAGCGGTATGTGTAGGTTGTAGAGTTCCGTTGTTATGCTGCTCCCGAGATTGTGTATTTGTTACTGGCTGCTTAGAATCTTGAGCCTGTTTGGCTGATCCAGCTTGTAATGATGCTGGTGCCTGGGCAGTGGCGATGAAGGTTCTCTGCGAAGTCATGCCTGACGAGAATCTTTTAGAGAAGGGATCGTTGCTGGCCGGGTCGTCCCAAGGCGGGGCTTGATTTTCTGATTGGAGAAGGCATGTTCGCCGGCTGGGCAACTAGATTTGCTGCGATGTTTCTTTATTTGATGGTGGACGGGAGTCGATTGCTGTGACTTCGAGGCTAGTAGATTGATATAGCAGAACCAGCTGGCACAAGAAATAAGAGGCCGATAGAGAACTGTAAGGAGAGAGAAAAGATGAATTGAAGAGCCGGCCAAGGCCCAGATATAACGATTCCGAGCATGGCGCTGCTCATTAATGCCGCAAATCAACCCTAAAGACCCAGGCGCTCAGCCACACCATTTCGGACGTGGTGGCATTTGAGTGATGTACGAACATTTATGCGTTCGAAGCGCTGCTCGATGCCACTGTCATGCAATCTACGTCTAGCTTGGCTGTGCATTTGTGGGAGGCGTCATAGAATACACTGAGTCTCCTATAAAACCTGTACCTTTTCCGCGCCTCAAAATCATCACCATTACCCAGCCTCAAAAGGTGTTTAAATCTAAAAGCTACGCCCCATCGCTCCTAGCAAGTAAATTGCTGTCAGTCAATCCTACTTGATCTTCTAGGATTTCATGGGACATCACTGAGCAGAGATGGATTCGTTCCAAACCGCAGCGCATCACTGGAGAAAATCGTACCAAATCGGTAGTGGTAAACCTCCCTCAGACCTTCTTAATTGGCAGGACCCTTTCATTCAGCACCAGCTCACGAAAGCGGTGGAAAAATTTCTCGAAAATGTGACGAATGGTGAAAGATTTTGGTCGGCCAATAGAACTTGCATTCAAGATTCCGACTTACAATTCCCTGGGGCTATGGCATCCACAAATGGACCGCAGAACAACTCGACACCGGTTACAAAGGCTGTGAATGCAAAAGTATTGCAGCACTGGGACTCACAGACAAGGTACGTCAAAAAGTGACCAACCACAAGTGTATGATCTAAACACTGAACAAGAAGTAATAGGTCCTTGCCCTCGCCAACTGCAACAAATGGAATTGACTTGGACGATCCGAATCAATCATCTATATTCAGACCAACTCAGGATAGAAGCGCAACACAGCCAGAAGCTATTCAAGCAAGGTTATTAGTAGGGTCGGGCGCTTACTCTAAGCACACTCGAGCTGACGAAGGACCCACTGGCAATTCGAAAAGGAGAAAGCTCCAAGAAAACTACTCGATTCCTTGGAATCCTCCTAGCTACACAGATGACCAAGCAAAGAGGATAGATCAAGCAGACCCCAACATCCAAGCTGGACTTCGAGCCGGACTTAGAGCCGGACTTCCGACTAGTAAAAATCTATCTCATCAAATTCCTCCGCCAAAGAGGCATGATCGCCAAGATGATTGTTCTAGAGAGTCCCACAGACAACATTAGAAACCCCACAATCGAAAATCCACCTGGCTCAATCAACACGACGAGTTGCTTACAGGGAGGAGAATCTGCGGAAAACGGCACTTCTATGGTGGCCACGAGATTAACGTTGCTGCCGCAATTGTTGGGCCAGGCAAGCGCTACTGGAGAATTTGGCGCAACTGTTGGGGAAGCACCACAAGCTCAGAATCTAGTTCAAGACGTTCAGCTATCTTGTCCCCCCAAAACTAAGACAACAGTACCAATCTTTATCATCACTCCCGGGGTCCCGCTCATTGAACAGCTATGGCCCGGAGGGAAAATGCTAGGGTCGACCCTCTTGGCATTCGTTGAAGGGATCTCGAAAGTGAAGCAGCTCAGCCACGGCGACATAGAGAAGATAGAACTGACCCTTAGAACAACTGTCATGTCTGTATGTGATACGAAAATCACAATATTTCAAGGAAATGAAGACTTGTGGAAGTTTGCTAAGGATGTTTTCAAAGACAAAATGAAGGAGGCAATGACGGAGGCAAAATCCAAAAAAATCAAGGCGTGTTTTAGGATCTTGGTTAAGCCATACTATGAAGAAGAAGAATTTGCAACCAAGGATATGGCCTCACATAAAGATAGGCAGCCGGCAAACACATCTCTTAGCCCAGTCCATCCATCGAAGGTTTCAAAGGCCGCTAGAAAGAAGTTGTATCAGCGTTGCGTTATCCAATCTAGGTTGGCACGGAAGTTGACTTCAACTCGAGTCTGGAGCAGGTGTTGCCCGAAGTTGAGTCTGGAGCAGGTATGCACGAAGTTGAGTCTGGAGCAGGTGTTGCACGAAGTTGAGTCTGGAGCAGGTGTTGCACGGAGTTGAGTCTGGCGTCAGGTTTGCACGAAGTCAGATCTCGAACAAGTTTTATACGAAGTTCAATCTCGTGCAGATTTGCACGGAAGGGTCTGTGTCAGCCCTTATACGAATTAGGTCTGGCTTAAGGTCTGGGATCTTGCCCTGTCGGATTGCGTGACGCTAATGGAATTGGCGCTTGGGGTGGCTTGCTCGGTAGATATCAACGCTTAATAGACAGTACCCATTGTTCCTTGAGTGATTTCGGTTTATAGTCTTTAGCGCATTTGCAAGGCGCAATACGATACTTTTTACGGAGTGAACAATGCATATAAACGGCAACTGCAGGAACGAGGCAATCTCTATTCTAGTCACCATTCATCTCTGTATCGTTCCTCTGTTTAATATTCAGCCGACGCGAACTGTTATTTGAGAGTAGAGCTTTGTTTAGCATTTGGCTGTGTTTCATCCCATTCCTTATTAAGTATTATCCTAGTATAATACAATCCAAGATTTATTGGATCTAGTATCAGGGGTCGAAAGCGCTATATATTTTTGTGCAAGTTTGTGATTAGCAAATGTGCTTATAAAACAAAGTTACGAATTAGGATTCTACTTATAGTACTCGAAAGTAACAGCGTCGATGGAAACAAGGTTTCACGAGTTAACACGGGTGGCCTTAAAGCGTCGCAGTGAGGTAAGTTAGTCGATAACGGGATTCCAGATCCACGAATTTTTCGAGCGTCTTAATATTTCAACATGGATAAAGCCTCTTCTACCTCTCTTACCCGCTCATCAAAATTCACAACCCCCCGTCCGGGGTCATCTGCAAAACCCTTTAAGTGATTTTTTTTCAGCGGCAAGCTTGACTAGTAGCACCGCTTGGATTTCTAACATGCATTCTTTAACATCCAGAGCTAGTAAAAACTCAACGTTCTCTCCTGATTCCCCTTCAAGTTGCTGACATTGCTTAGCCTTCTTCTGAAGGTATAGTTCCTTCTTTTCTTTAAGTCCATCTTCATGGCTATTGAATCTCCTTCGAGCATTGGATTTTCCTCTCAATGCTGTTGTAGAACCCTGCAACCCTCTGCTCGCATTCATGGCCGGTGGTGGGGTACGGAGTTGATTTGCGGGTGACCCTGTCTCAGATACTGCCTTTGAACAACGTTTGAGTGGCAATAGACCGTGATTGTTTAGTGCCCCTGTATCTTCCGACATGGTGGTTGAAGATAATGTAGATAATATGTGGCCCCAGCCGAGTTCTCAATGTTATAGAGTAAATTGGAAGTGAGGGTGGATTTGATATTCAAATTCACTTCGAGATTAAGATCCTGACAGAGGCAAAGACATGGGGCAAAATAATAAGGCAGAGAAAGAGGGCAGAGACAGGGGGCAGAGACAGCGGGCAGCCTTTTCAATCCCTTCATCAGCATTTTCTTCTATCAACTGGCAGAAGAGAAGAATCTACAGGTGGATCCTTTGGAGGATGGCAATTAAACCACAAATTAATTTTGGGAGCCGGATGGGGCTCCACGATACCTCTGACCTCCCATCAAAGGGTCAGAGAGTGCCCCGAACTCGTGGATGTACTTGAATTGCATCTAATCCGTTTTCGAATACACTTCCACGCTGTTACTCATTGTCACTTCAAAGACATCTCCTATCACCCTTCTGATCTCCCGCCGAAATAAGAGCAATATGGTATCTTCCCCTGTCTTCGTCCTATGCACATTGCAATCCTAGATCCTTTCTAGAGGTCATTTCTAAACCTCAGTTCGCTAGCAGTAACGGTGTAAATACCGGATTCTTTCACTCCTCTACGGCTTGTCATAACTGGTATTTCCATGAGAAACTTTAGGATCGAAGCAGCTCCCTTCTAATTGCGCACTTCTAGTGTAG
>QGMF01001080.1:0-10082 GCA_007821475.1 Lachnellula arida
CTCCTCCTACTCCTACCCAACCCAACCTCCCCCCTCTCCTCCCACCCCCAGAAACTTCACCCCCCCCAGGCAACACCGGCTCGTGCACCCCACAATCGACATACGACCCCAGCGAAACACAAGTAGAATACGTCGTGACATGCCACTTCTGGTTCACACTAATCCCTTCTATGCCCTCCGTACCCAGAAAATCCGGCGCTTCCGTAATCAAAGCAGGTGCCGAAATCGTTGAAGTTGTGCTGGTGGTGGGGAAAAGGAGGGGTAAGGCTGACGAGGCTGACGCTGACGCTGACGCTGACGCTGTTCGAGGAACTATATTCAAATTCACAGCGCCGACGACGGCTAGGAGTGGAAAAAGCGCCAGGAGAGGGAAGATGGAGAGAGCTGTTTTCATGGCGCGTGAGTGAAGTGGGATCCGCGGTTTCCGGACTGTGGTCGAGTACTGTAGACTGCGGAGAGGAAAAGAGAGATAGAGATAGATAACGTGATGCATGCAATGCAGCGCCGACGTACATGCACGTGCAGCGTCGTGATTGGTTGTAGAGTAATGTGACTCGGAGTTCGATTATACAACCCCAGGTATACTTGAATAATTATAATATAACTTGCTTTCTTTATCATTCAAAAGCCGGCTTTAAAATTTAAAAAATAAATTCGAAATGAACAACAAAAAGTGAAAATAAGAACGAGAATAAGAACAAGAATCCAAAAAATATTAAAGAAGGCAGAAAAAGAATCGTAGACTCATCGACTGTTTCATAACATGCATGCAAGCATGCACCCCAACGATCCAGCACGAAACAAATACTCCGTACCTACCATGAACAGAAAACCACGTTTCAAGCTTTCATCCCATTCCATTCCACCCCATCCATCCCATCCATCCCCAAAGCCACAAATGCACACATAACAGCCTAGCGAATCAAAAACGCCATTACTCCGTACAACTCACATCTGAAACACGACAAGAACACACACCTCTCCTTGATAATGTACTAAAAAACAAAGAAGAATCTCAGACCTATCTATAAAGAAAGGCGATACTCCGAGCTCTGAGCGAACCTCTATGAGTATAGTGGAAAAGAGGGTGTGGTGTTCTGCAGAGACAGACAGACGGCGAATGTTTTAAGAAAGAAAGCAAGAAAAGACCGTGCCCTGAACTAGACGGTATAAGGGCACAGAAAGGGAAGTAAGGAGCGTTAGTAAAGGAATGAATGGATGGATGGGCTTTTCCTGGTTGTTATAAGGAGGAAAGGAGGTTCAAGCGGTGAGTTTGTATGAAGGGTTCGCTCTGCACGTGACGCGGGTAGGGGCATTGCGTTGTATCTTTTGATCAAGTGATGATGAGTCTCACGAGTCAATCTAAGACATTGTTCTTCTGAGGATCAAATGTACGCCTATTCCAGATTCGTCTGTTGCTCAGCACAGAAGTATGCCCGCAATGCTCTGCAAACTATCCCTAATGCAGGTGCGCTATGGTGCAAAGAAAAGCATCAATAATAAACTCCATGGTATCAAACACAATCCCCAAAGTACTATGAACAACCTCCACTTCACCTCATCTCGCAGAAGTCTTCCTCCTATTCTTATTCAGCGAAGTCTGCGACGAGTCCCTTAACCCAACACTCGTATGTCTCCTCGTCTCCGCCCTCTCCTTCTTAGGCACCCATCCACTCTGAAACTCCTCATCATCGTCGCTACCTAGAATGTATTTTCGGGGTTTCTTGCTAGTCTGAACAGGAGAATCGGGCCCAGCGTCGCTGCTGCTCAGGGTCAAGTCTAAAAACTGGGAGCCTTGCTTTATGAAAGGTTGGGAGGAAGAGACACGGGGCTGAGAAGTTTGTCTCTGTGATGCTCCACTCGGTTGTGATGCGCTTGGTTGGCGGCTTTTAAATTTCGTTGGTTGTATTTGAGACCGACCTTGCGATGCAATTTGAGATGCACCCTGAAAGGGTCGGCCTTGGTTTTGACGACTCGGAAAAGTTTGACGTTGCTTCTGGGATGCCTTTGGTGTTACTTGATCATCTGAATCTTCTTCAATAGTAACAGCTGTACTCTTGTCTGCCTTTGTCTGCTTTGAGCGTGCAGGTGTTCTCTCCTTTGCAGCTTTTTGAGACTGAGAAAAGAATGCTTCATCCAGCGACGGAAGATCCGAATCATCTTCAGTAGTATCCTTCTCTACGGCTGGCTTTCTGGCTGGGAGCTCCGCCTCCACAGCGACCGAATCATTTGGCTGATTGTCCTCGATTGATTTGTGACTTGGGAGCTCTGGTTCAACGTCAGTTGCAGCTCCTTGGTCATCATCGAGGCCTGGCACCTTTGGGGTTTCGATATTCGTGGTTGTACTATCATCAAATTCAAAGTCCGGTTGTCGGCCGTGATCCGTTACTTGACTCGTAAATGACGATCCCATAGAGAGCTTTGGGTATTGAACAGTTTTGTCGTTCTCATCCATACCAAATGGGTCTGGTGACTCCTGGCTTTCAACAGCTGGGCTTGCTTTCTTTGCAGGTTCAAAATTCTCCCACAATTCTTGGGCTTTTCCAAAGGTTCGTCGCTTTGCTTTCTTTATGGACTTGGGCTTAGCTACTTCTGGGATGGGAGTCGTATCTTTCTGCGGCTCTAGTGGTGGGCTAGATGCTTTCCTTGGCGACTTTCGAGGGGTTGGCGCATTCTTCTCGGGTACTTTGCGAGGAGTAGAGGCTTTCTTGGGCGTTGGTCGAGGCGTTGGGTCTTTCTCTTCTGGTTCGGGGCTTGCCTCAGCCTCAGCCTCTAGCTGGCTGGATGCTCCATTTGGCACAGTCACCCAGCTCGAATTATCCTCCTGGGGTTTTGCTGGTGACGTGAAAGGAGAATCAGTCGTTTTCCAGGTTGATGTTGGAGGTTCTGGAGAGTTGGAGGTTTTTCGTTGAGATGGCTCACGAACTTCTGGGGCTTCATGCTGCTTAGGGGGTGAGCTGCTAAGAGCAGGTAGGTTTTGAGATTCTTCGGGAGACTTCGATCGCTCCTGTGGCTGTCTCGATGGTGAGCTACCAAAACCATTAAATTTTGGAGAATATGATCGGCTGCCAATGTCTGTCATATCGTTTAACAGCTTCTGAAAGACTGCAGCATCGCCAGGAGTTTCTGTACCGTTTGGACGAAGATCATCTAGAACAACTGTTGGAACTGATGATCGAAATCCCGCATCCTTCATGATAGTTTTGATAGTTTGAGCGTTTGAGCTTGAGATGTCGCCCATGTTCGAAGGCGTTTTGGGGTCTGGAGCAATATCTTCGTCCATGGGCTCCGCGGCTGTTTGCTCCACTTCCTCGATAACCATCTCCCCGGTCTGCTCCGGGGCATCTGATTGAAGGGGTGTTTCAGTGACATGAGAGAATTGTGCCTCAGGTTCCTCATCGCGTTCGTGACTCAAGGTAACAGACTCGTCTGTAATCGGCCCATCTTTTGCTGGAGATGCTTCATCTATAACAGAGTCTTGTACCGTATTCGTTGGAGGAGGGGCAACGATTTTCGCTCAACAAGCTCGCCAAATGAAAGGTATAGTCTTCCATCTTCTTCCTCGTCATCATCCATAGGCATTTCAAATTTGTCAAACATCCTCTCACCAGTATCTTCATCGTAAGACTTCAACGCCCGATCTCTTACTGCAAGTCTAAGATCTAGATCCCCATTATCTTCAATCGTGACAACAATAGCAGTGCGATACGGCGACATTTGTGGCTGCCAATTTGTTTGGGCAGACATTTCCAGTTTCTTGAAAGCAATGGTCATTCCAACCTTGGCTTTTCCAGCCTCGAGCTGTGGCAGAGATGATGGGTCTTCGGGAAGGGCCACCAAGTCATCAGGAACTTGGCTGACCTCAGCACTCGGAGCTTGTAGATCATTCAACAGCTGCTGGTTGACATCTCCTTCATCATCGTTCCGAGCCCCTGACATCTGGGAATCGTCATACTGCGCATTCATAGAATCTGCCTGAAAGCTGGACTCGTATGTGGCGCCATTTTCCCCTTCTACAGCACGAGCTGGTTTGCCCTTCCGCTTTCGCTGCTTCTTCGACACATGTGCATCCTCATGATATTGAGTTTGCTCTCTCATTCGCTTCAGTCCCTTTCCACTTTGCTGAGGATCCCAACGTTGTTTAAAGGGAAATGGTGGCTCGCTCAATTCGACACCATCGTAGCAACACTCCACAGCTCGATAATTGATCTTCTCTCTCCATGATTCATCATCATCAGATTCGGATGCATCTGCCACAGGTTCCTCGATCGGTTTTGAAACCTTGATAGGCCTTGCATCCTTCATCAAATCCTTTTGGATTTTCTCTGCGTCTTGCTTGTTCTTTGGGGCTCTCCTTCCCAGAGCACCGAAAACCAATCTGTTTCCTGCGCTAAGGTCAATTTTTGGTCGTCGAGAAGGTTTGACCTGAGATGATTCTACTGAAGCGGGTTGGACCAGAGGTAGTTCCGACGGAGTATTGGTTGATTCGGGTGCGGTTGAAGGCCGGATATCGTCGGTGTCCATGCTTGCATCTTTCTGGGCGTTGTGGTTTGAAGAATTTTGCACAATTGCTTCCTGAGCAGTGGAGAAAATTATGGCCTCGTCCGGATCAAAAACGGGCTCTTTGGATGCTTCACTCGATAAGTTCTCCCCATCAGATCCTTGAGATTCAGGTGCTGGTGATACTGATGGACTTTTCGAGGAGCGACCAACTTCAACTCCACCAGAAGACAACGACGCGAGTAGTCTTTGCCTTCGCTGTTCAAACTCGTCGGTCTTAGCAAGTGCTTGACTAGCGCTTCGTCCTGATTCAGCAGCTACCATGGCTGATCTGACTTTTTGTAACGCACTCAGTGCATCTTCTGCCGAAGTGTCATCTTTCAACTCTATTTGGTTGAATTCCTTCAATGTGGTTCCCGCTGGCAGGATTCCCGTCTTGACATATCTTTGTAACGCATTATTCTTTCTCCTGCGTTCATTCCTCGCTTTGGTCGCAGACTTTCCGCTATCTGGAACCCCAGCAAACCTGCGGGGAGACTTTGTAGGAGTAGACAGTGCAGCTACAAACTTGCTTGAAACCTCATCTGGGGATTCATCTTCGCTTGATGACTCACTGCTGCTGTCGCTGTCGCTGTCGCTATCACTCCCTGAAGAAGAGTCCCCATCTTCACCATTGTCAGACCCTGCAGCAGCTTTATCGTAGGTCTTGGAAGGCACCTCTCCTGTAGACTCATCTTCGTTGGAAGACCCACTGCTACTATCGCTGTCGCTATCGCTCCCTGAAGAAGACCCGTCCCCATCTTCAACATTATCAGATCTTGCGACAGCGTTATCGTAGGTTTTGCTCACAACCTCCTCTGTAGACCCATCTTCACTGGAAGAGTCACTAGAATTATCACTTCCTGAAGAAGAGGTGCCCTCATCCTCAACGTCCATCTTATCAGATTCCTCACCCGAAGCATTACTGCTCCCACTACTACTCGTCTCCTCGCTAGCGTCATCACTATCTACCTCACTTTCATCTTCATGGGAGTCCGCGTCCAGAAGTGGTGTGGAGGTAAGATCTTTGGATAATTCTTCGTCCGCGAATTTGATCTTGTTGATGGTTGATCCGCTTGACTGTGGTCGTCGGTTTGGGGAGCCCTTCACAGCCTCAGCCATGACCGACAGAGCTTTCCCAGATGTGATAGATCCAGGTGGTAATCCGTTCTGGTCGTAGTAGTTCAAGAAAGGGTCTTGACTCTCCTCGTCAGATTCCTTTTCGTCCTCATCTTCAAGTTCGTCCGCAGATCGCTTTTTCGACTTGGAATTGGTCGTACTCGTTTCTTGTGATATTTCAGCAAATTCACTTTGTGGCTTAACAGCTTTGAACCCTCTATTCAGAGCCTCCCACGAGACAATCATGTTGTTGTCCTTGGCTTGGTCACAGATATGCCGACATATACTCAAGGACGCACCAGGAAATGCCGAGTGTAACTTACGTATCTTCGTCCGAGCAGCTTCATCAAAGTCCGCAAGTGCTCCCTCGTCGTCCGTAACCTCGGTTTGCTCTGGGTTACTCTGTGAATCATCTCCTTCGCCATCAATGGACTCTTCCTCAAGATCTTCATCTGCAGACTCATTTTCTTCTGCAGATAAGTCCTCTTGATCTTCATCACCAGCTGGTGCGAAATCCTCGTCGTCCTCTGAGTCATCGTCATCAAAGTTGGCGGACAGGACCAATTGCTTGTTGGCGTCATCTGTATCTTGTCCCTCTGCATCTTTAAGAGTTGCGAAGCCTTCATCATCAATATCATCTTCAGGGGACATTATTCGCGCTCGTTTTCGGGGTGGTATATGAATTTCCGGTCGATCCAATGGACGCGGCCGGAGCGGTTGTCCTCTTCCAAAGGCAACGCCATCCACAAGATGTCTGCCATCTGAGGTAATTTGGTGTCTGCCTGATATGCTCCGTACTTTCAAATCTCGAGATGACAGTGGCTTGATACTACACACAAGTAAGTTTTGGGATTAAGAATCAGGACGGACAAACTTACAGAACCTCTTCATCCTCCTTACACAACTCGCTCACTCCTTTATAGTGTATGCAGTCAAATCCATTTGACTGTACGACGTAATCTTCCAACCCCCACTCGCCTGATTCAATCGGAATGATCTCGTTGACCTGCTCAAGCAGCTGGTAGATGGTCGGTGAAGAGCTCGTATCAATGTTCCACAAAACACGCGTGTCGGGCAGGTTGTGCCGACTGACAACAAGTCGAAGCCTCATGGTGATGTTGAGGACGCGGGGCTGGATGGTGACAGGAAGACGAACAAGATAATCTGTACAAGAAATTGGGAGACGCGGGCGCGGAAGGGAAGATCTAAACAGACCGTGCCGTGACGCGCCAAACAGGCGGCGGGGTTCTACAGTAAGCGAGGCGCTAGCGCCAAAAACTCAAGCAGGGGGTATTCCAGTACGACCGCAGGGAAGACTGCTTTACCAAAGACAAAAGCCGCTCGCAACGCAGCTTTGCTTGATGGGCGAGGACTATAAATACAGGTACAATGAGTTAGCCATATCCATGGTTGATGACAATGTCACGTTTCACTCCAAGCAAGTGGGAAGAACACTTACAGATGCGCCGCGGATCTGGTAGGTGGTTTCCACACTCATCCTCATGGCCTTCAAGGTATTCCATGCCGTTGAGCTCACGCTCCTGCTTCTCTTGTTCCCATCTCTGCTGAATCTGAATGTGCTCGGCCCACTTGGTCATCCCGAGGACGACTGTTTCTTCCAACTGCTTTCTCCGTGGCTGCAGTGTCCCGATCAGCATGGAACAATCAAAAGCCGGCTAGCTACTTACTTCCAACGAAAGACCGGCCATCTTGGTACACAAGGTATCGATAGCTTCCTGTAAATGTCCCACTCAGTCTTGGACATTGTGGGGGACCAGTTGACCACTTACGCCAAAATCCTCTTCCTCTACCACTTCTTCTTCTTCCTCGTGCAACCAGGCACAAGGAGAGTCTGGAGGGGAAGGGAGAGGGGATTGGGGAGGTGATGGGGTTGATGGACGTGGCGTAGGAGCAAGGGATGGTGGGGCGAAGCGTGGTCGCGCTCGCTGGCGGGGTGAGGGGTTGTGAGGAGGAGCCATCTTAATGTCTCACTCGAAGTGGAGGATTTAGAATTGGAAGTAAAGTGTCTGATTGAACGGCGAGATTGTTGGATTCAGGGAGCACAAAGAGGGCAAGAACGAAGAAACGCAAGTTCAGGAAACAGGTAGGAGATTACATTGGTTAGCTTCGCTTGGATTCACTCTTATCCCAAAGCTGGGAGAGATGGCAGAATCCTCTACAGTCGGACAGTCGCCTATATCGGAGTTTTGAGCGGTATCAACTGGAACTCACGTCGAGCATTCGGATCTCGATAAACAGTTGGCTGAGAGGAGAATGCCCCATGAAGGCTCCGACATTATCTTGAAACAACTGGAAGTTGAAAAGGGAAAGCCACGCCTAACAATTGAATATTGGCTCAATTTCTAGGCAAAAGGACCTCAAAGGGATGAAAAAGTGTTGAGCTGCGTGGAAGGGCCCAGTTGATTGCGCATAGTCTTTGAGGAGAATGTCTCGAATGTACTAGGACATTGTGACTCGAAATAACTGAATGCTGTAAGTTATACCCTTCAAAGTGATATACATATCAAAATGTTTCTCTCTTGTGCATCAACTCACACCTCTTTTTATAGAACCGAGAAGTCCATGCATGGAGTGAGTTGCTGAAAACCCGTGACGGGATCAAAGTCCAACACTGGACTGAGCAGCTCTTAAATCAACGGCCTATGCATCACAAAACATCATTGGAGGATTATGGTAGTCGGGTCGTGTGGGTTCCGCTAACTGCATGATATATACTACATATAATATCCTCTTGACTTCCCTTTCAACACACTTCCTTTATAAAACTTGTGCCCATCGACCGCTCTTTCCTCCACCAAGCTATCGCTAAAAATGCATTCCCAAGCTTGCTTCAAGGATGTGTAGTCCAACGAGCCTCTATACCCATCCAAGTCCTGCCTCTCAGAGCCTCATATGCTAGGATCGTAAGTAAACTCAAAGTAAGTGTTCTCCCACCATAGCTTGTCTTCCCGTTCGCCCATGGATGACTATGTTGCTATCAAATCAACCTTCAACAGGATTTTGAAATATATCCAAAAGAATTCATGTCCCAGAATTGATTCTCTTATATCCGGTATGTTATGTCACTACTCAAGTACGAGATATGATTTGGCTAGCTACGAGAAATGCTTCTTCAGTTGTAAGTGCTTGAAAATACATCGAACCTGCGAAAGCGACATCTGAAAGGAAGAAAAACCGTGCTTCGCATTAATTGATACAAGTGTCCTACAACAAAATGCTCCTCCACCTCCACGTCAAATTCCTTCCACATACATATACTTCTATACATGAAAGGAAGCTGCACTGCACTGCAACAAGCTGTCTTTTGCCACATCACAGCACGTACTATACGTGGAACGAACCATAAATAAGCTTCACTTCACAGCGTCGTAGAATACGAAGAATAAACCCCAGATTGCTACATAGCACGACATTGATTCATGCATGCCAGTACCCGTTCCGTTGAGAGAATATTCCGACCAATGACAGCATCCGGCACTCCCGAGAGGACATCAGCCGATTCAGCCCTACTGTACTGTACCTTATAGCCTGAATCCGAAACAATCAATAAAGCACATAGATGAATCTCTTTAAGATATAGTAACAACTTGTTACTCCGTACCTCTTCATCTCATCAAACTCACAAGGGACGGGAGTTCTGTTCCCTCTCATCACAAGCACAGTACAAACACCTCGTACTCGTACACGATCTCCTCACACCACACCACACCACACCACACCCGCAAAAAGGCCTCACTCTCTGCGACATGCAACAGAAATACCGGGCTGCAATCAGAAAGCGGTACGTACCTAGCTACGGAGCACCTGGCGCTGCGACGTGCGACAAATCGCTCGTAAGAGGTGTTTTGCGATGTGCAATAAAAGACGCCCTGATTTCCTCTTTGGAATCTCAAGTACCGAGGTTATTATTGGAAGTGGAGTGGGGAGGGGTTGCGAGGTGTGGGGATTACTAGAGGTTTTTGATGCAGATTTATTTTTAAACAAACGATTATGGCTTGATTTTCTTCTGATACCGGACTACGGTGTATATGGATGGCTTGTCCTGCTTTATATATCTTGCTATACATGGACAATTCGAAAGGTAAAGTAACTACCTGGTAGGTATAGTAATATTCTAGTTTAGCGTTATTTTGCCGAAAATTTAGCTCGCGCACACCTTTTTGCGCGCATATATACTAAAATCGCGTGCAACAAAAAAACATTAGGCAAAACTTAGCTTCCCACCTATACCTCTTATTCTAAGTCATTTTAAAGCTATTCCTAGTGCTAGTCTATACTACATAATAGGCCGCGTGAAGAATCCCTGCAAGCCTGCCCCTAAAAAGGCTAAATCCAAGCCTAAAACCTTATTAACGCCTCCCCTACTACCCCTACTGTTACGAACGTGACACGTGACCAAGGGA
>QGMF01001081.1:0-10060 GCA_007821475.1 Lachnellula arida
TTTCGTCGATTATTATGTAGAGCCCGTTTTCGGGATCTTTGTGTGCTGAGACTTGGGTGGGGGAGAATGTTTTGGACATTTTGGTAGAGGGCGCGGGGTTGCGTGATTTGCTTGCTTGAGCTGATTGCTGGGTTTGTATGCTTCTTGTTGATGGCGGTGGGTTTGTGATGGGTTTAAGAGGGGGGAATTGGGTAAGTGAAGAGGATTAAGATGGGAGAGGTTGAAATGCAGATGGAGATGGAGATGGATATGGTGGATGAAGGTGAGGTGAAGGAGTGGAGGAGATAGGTTCCCCGGATCGACAAAAAGAAGCCGAGCCGAGGCTGTGCTGTGCTGTGCTGTTGTCAGCGAATTTCCGAGCTGGGTGATAGGCTTATTATACGGCACATGACGCGTTTGGTCCTCGTTTATTCGGATTCCCTATTTGGGGTGGGGTTTACTTTATATAAAAGGTTGTGAATATGGTCATATATGTGTAAATGTGGTTTATTTTATAGTCGTGAGCTGAGGAGAGAAGGAGTGTGTTTCTCCAATTCCGTTGAAATACCCCTCCGAATTCCCGAATCCGTGTTTATGCCATCAATATCCCATGTCGCGCTTTGAACCTCTTGGCAGCTTCTTGAATCTCTTGAATGCTACGTCGGATTCTCCTCTCTTTGCTGGTATTTCGCATTGAACCGGTGCTTGATGCGATTGGGGTTCGCTTTAAGCTCGTTTGCAGTTTTTGCTTTTGGTGCCATTCCCCTCCTCTCTTAGGCGTATCATCTTCAAGACCTTTGGCGTTTCCTTGCACTCGATTCATCTTCTCGCGGGAGCTCTCTTTTGTTCGGAGTATTCGTTGCATTTGAGCTCTGTTGTGGTTTTATTGTACCAATAAGCTTGTGTTGTGCGGGGATCTTGGGTAGATTTGGTGTAGCTGTGCTCAGGTTCCCGCTAGTCGCAATAGGGGGTTTATACATATGCGAAGTCTTTGGGGTATGCGTTGCATTCGGGCTCTGCTGTGGTTTCATCGTACCAACAAGCTTGTGTTGTGCGGGGATCTTTGGTGGATTTGGAGTAGCTGTGCTCAGGTTCCCGGCTGTCGCAATAGGAGGGTTATACATCTGCGGAGGCTTTAGAGTGTTCGTTGCGTACGGGCTCTGCTTTGGTTTCATCGTAGCAACAGGCTTGTTCGTAGGTACAAGCTTGTGTTGTGTAGGGATCTTTGGCAGAGGCGTAGCTGTGCTCAGGTTGCCGCCCGTCACAACAGGTTTATACATCTGCAAAGTCTTCGGCGCATTCGGTGTGCCCGTGCTCTGTTGACCTTTGTCTGGAGCAAAATTCTTCTGTCTTATTATAACCATTGGCGTAGTCGATATAGCTTTTATTCGCTCCTCAATAGTCGCAGTAGTAGGCCTTTCCATCTTTAAACCCTTCGGCGTATTCGTCACACTCCTACCCTTCCCCTCCCCAACTGAAGGCCGGCTTCGTCTCTTCGGTGTGTTTGATGGACTCGGCTGTTGATAGATCGCAGCAGACTTCTTCGGCGTACTCGATGCGCCCGTTGCGCTCATATTCTGCTTCCCAACAGCAGGGCCTTCCTTTCTTGGAACTCCCACCACATTCGATGCGCTCTTATTCTTTTGCCCCTCACCCACAGCAAACAAGTCGTGTAGATTTAGCGCCAATGGCCCTTGCGACGGTCTCTTCGCAGCTTCTGGAGGGGTATAGTTGTGTGAGTTTGACGCCATCACCCCTTGCGACGGTCTCTTCTTCGCAGCTTTTGGAGAGGTATAATTCTCAGGCACTATGGCGTTTTCCAGAAACCTGAGGGCGATAGCTGCGTTTTTCGACGTGGGATCTGGTTCTCTATTCTTGCTTCCTTTTGGAAGTCCCATTTGCCTTTTCTTCGCCTCTGAGCTAGACGTGCCAGGCGTGTGAACGGAGTCGTTTGTAGGATTTGTTGCCGAGTTCATATTCGGGATGTAGGGGCTTTGGTAGGCCATCGCCATCGCCATCGCAGGGGCGTTTGTGGTTTGCAAATGGTGATTCATTGTGAGGTGGAGGATGGACAGATCGATTTGCAAAAGTGAGGTTAATGTGCCATTGTTGAAGTTGAAATATTCAGTGAATTTCGTGACGCGAGTGAGGAGATCGCGTCGCGTCAGAAAAAGAAAGCTCGCCAAGTACCTTCGTACCTACCTGTACCTGGGTAGGTTGGTACAGCTAAGAATGATATATATTTAGTTATGCCAATCTAAAACATGATATAAGAAATTTATAATGACTTGCCAGTTCATAATATATGTTTGAATTACAAGTTTGGATTTATGTAGGGCACTTATTCACCACAATCACCACATGCTCCAAACTGTGCACGAAATTAAGCCTAATCGGACATAACACACGTGACTAAACACTCCATAGCTTTTTCAATGGCGCCTAGAATCTCTCAGCTCTAGCAGATGTTCCTTGTCCTCAATCTGGAATTAACGTATGTGAAACAGCGTGTCCAAATCAGCATGTCTATTGTCTTATAAAATACACGTGCCCCTAGCCGGAGCTAACCCCCTAAAATCTCACGCTACCTACATTGGGACATTCTCTTTTTATACCTCATCAGCAACCTCAAAAATGCCACCCCCTTTGCAACGGTGGGAAAGGCGAGTGAAGTTCCTTAACGTAAAGCGATCTCTAGCAGCCCTCCCAATCTGCTGCCGCTCACTACACACGCCAAGGGTTACACATGTGAAATACATCCTGCTGTGGCTATAACTCAATCAATTTTCTATTGTGGACCAGATTGTGAACCTGGAATGAGAATCGAATAATTTCTTTAAACAAAAGCAAAAACCTTAAAGAACTGCAGAGCTAGTCATTGATACGAATACTATGAAGCCGGGAATTTCGAATTAGGGGTAGGGTGGGGTCACTGGGGTGGGTTGGGGGTTCGGTAGGGATAAGCTCGCTAAAGTTATAGGGGCTGAAGAAATTTAACCTTAAAAAAACGTCTCTGTCCTTCCCAACTTGACTTGACAGAACAAAGCAGCCCCTGCTTAGCACTCTCCGCCACTTCTTACAGCTTGCTTGTAGCGATGGTTACTAAAAGTGAGAAGCTTATCACGTGCGGCGATTCAAGAGCCATCTCTCCACCGAAAGTTCCTGCTTTTGGGGACCGCATCACCTGGTGCATTTTAGCTCTCTCGTTTGATCTGCTTGCTGTCTGAATCCCTACTTACATATTCCGGTCCTGAGTCTAGGCGTTTGGTTTCTCGGTATTGTACAGTGATTATATCAACTCCAACACTACGGTATATACCTTACTCGAGTAGCTTACGTTCGACAACCCTACCCGTTGCCCGACAAGTCCTCTACGTCATGACCCATTATGTGGAGTGGACGTGGAGAGATTCTAGATATGGACCTAAATATTAGTCTGTATACTATGATATTCAACAAGTGATGCAATGTTCAAAAGGTGTCAGCTTGCTCATTCCTTCTCCCCTTCTCACCCTGTCCCCTTCTAATGTTTTTCTTATATCTTTAAATCGTGAAAATAACGTGCAGCGGAGACCCGAATTCTTAATCTGTACCTCCGAATGGACTCGTTATGGACTGGGGATCAATCAAAAGAAATTTTCGCGTTCAGTCTGGAAGGTTCAGAGAGCGGACGAAGAGACGCCAAGCTCAAACCTCTGCACCAGAGGTCCCACGCAGCGAAGAGACAGAAGAATCAAGTTTTGCCTCAAGAGCCAGCATCGTTGAGGTTTCGGATCAACAACGTATTGGAAACACCAGCCGAAGATCCAAAATGGCAGGAGCTGGGGAAAAGAAATCACCGCCAGTGTCAAAGCAGAAGACGACGAAAGGAAAAATCCATGGAACACCTTCGATACCGCGGCAAGTGCAACAAGAACAACAAATAGACGGCAATGATGACAATGACGACTTCGACCTCCGACCACCAACTCTGAGCAAATCTACTCCTGTTGACGATCTCTCTAAATCTGTTTTCTCCGCTGGTCATCTAGACACTATTCTCCATAACCGCGAGTTGTTTTCCCGATTCGTAGTCTTCCTCAATCGATATCGCCCACAAATTGCACCTGTACTTATCAAGTACTTGGAGACACAGAAGGCAATGAAAGCTGTCGATTACGCGAACGCTGTTGCTGAAAGTATTGCCGATCCAGACAAGCTTGAGTCTGAAGAGAAGACAACGCCCGCAGCAGAAGTAAATGCACTGTTCAAAGGCATGGGTCAGGGTGCCTTTGACAAGCTGCTCTCGGAGGCACTTCCGGCGTACATCACTTTCAATCTCGTCAAAGTCACAACAGAGATCATGATTAATGAGATCACGAGTATGAAAACCCCGGTTATGGAGGGCTTAGTAAGTCTTTCAGATTAAAACAGTTGTCGTGGGCTAATAACGTATTCAGACTTCGGGATTGAGTGAAACGTTCTGCTTTGTAGATCCAAATCAGCATGACAGTCCTATTATCTATGCGAGTGAAGAGTTTTATAAACTTACCGGCTACTCTAGCAATTTCGTCATTGGTATCAATTGCCGTTTCCTCCAAGGGGAAAAAACGGAGCAGCATTCAGTACGGCGACTACGACAGGCCACTGACGAGGGGCAAGAGTTATCCGAAGCTTTGCTTAATTATCGAAGAGACGGCAGCCCATTTATAAACCTCTTAATGATTGCACCGCTGCATGATGATAAGGGAAGAGTGAAATATTACATCGGCGCTCAAGTTGACGTTAGTGGATTGGTTGAAGGCGGAAAGGGTCTGGAAAGCTTCGAGCAGTATCTTTCCGAAGAACAACGCCGTGGTCGTTGTACAACCACATCTCCGAGCGTATCAACGGATAACAAAAGCAACACCGCGAAGCAAAATGCACTTTCAAAGCTCGGCGAACTCTCCGATCTCTTTGACCTGGAAGAAACCGGGGTCGTCGCAGAGCGAAGCTATTCGAGATCGATCAGTAGCCGGACTGAAGCCACAAAGAGTACTTCAGTTCCAAGCAAGCAGCGTCGAATTTTGATTGAGCCGTCCGACGACGAGTCCGAGGATGCTAACATGACTAAAAAAGAAAGAGCTGCTTGGTCCCTCTCCCAAAACGGGCGTTCTGGCAAACTACCTGGCGTGTACGAGAGCTACTTTCTCATGCGACCAAGCCCGTCGCTGAAAATAATATTTGTCTCGCCAGCGCTGCAAGAAATGGGCAATCTGGTACAGAGCCCACTTTTGTCGCATGTGACAGCATCACGAGCAACTTTGAATGGCTTGAAACAATCGTTCGCATCTGGGAACCCAGTCACAGCCAAAGTACTGTTTAAAGCTGAAGCATCAGGACCAGATGATGGGCTTGAACTCAGCCAGGAGCAGAGCGAAAAGAAACTGGAAGACTCAGCATCAAGAGAAAAAGGCAGGTGGATATGGATTTCAGCCACACCTCTGATGGATTCTGACGACAACGTTGGGGTTTGGATGGTAGTTGTTATTGATTCGAATTCACTCGGCTCTGCAGCGAATTCGCAGAATAGAAGGCAGCCACAAGACGCAGCATCCAATGTCAGTGAAACTCCTCCATCGGGTTCATCTACTTTTAAAGATGCCGGCAGCCAACCTGACTCTTGCAGGGCGACACTGAACACGCCACACAGGTCTAAAAGTAACCACCCTACCTACATCGAAATACCAGAGCATCAATCGCCCACTCCTCAGCGGGGTAATGATGACATGAAGAGAAATGATAAATTGGATATCGAATCTACTGGAGACATTCCAAGAAGCACCCCGGTAAAATCTGATGTAATTCCAGTCGGAGGATCTGCCGCTACACCAGGTCCTTTATTACATCCACGTACTAATTCCATGGAACCCAGAGAAGATGAGACTCAGTCCACTGAAGAACCAAGAAACGACTCTCCAGTTATCAATGAAACCGATACTTGCATGTTGAACTCAGAAGTCCCAAGTATACCTACCTCGCCCGCTAGTGATGACAGCAACGATTATCATAAGCACTTCAAGCGCTAGTCACTACCACAATCGCACGCGGATTCTGCGCCCGGCAAATCAACCCATCCTATGGATTATTTGCGTCATCCAGGGAGAACGATTGTACCTTCACATCTAGGGGCAAATGGGATGGCGGTTGGTGATAGCAGGGACGGGGATGATGAAGGATGGCGCGGGGGAGAAATCGAAACGCCATTCAGTATTAACTGAATACATCTTGGCCCAGTTCAGTCTTTTTGTAACCAAATGCTTAACTTGATTTCAAAGACTTCATCAGCAAATGGAAATACTATCTTCATTTTTTTTTGGAAGCCTGACAGAAGTCCATCGTAACTCCGGTCATAGAATCATTTTCTATCAGGCTTCAAATCCATATCGATCATCGATGGACCCTTCTTATGCATGGACGCTGAAAGCGGCACTCATTATCACTAATATTTAGTGTCCCACTTCGCTATATATAGGCGCCGCTTTTTCTGTCTGCTGTAAGCCCCTGTACCGGTTGTACAGCTAAGCCAGCCATGTACTAGACGCAAGTATATCTCCAGGGGTCTTTAGCGAACGTGCCTTATAGCAGAGCAACTGGATACTTGCGCCGCTCCTTCATGCGCAACGCTTAGTGGCGCTGGCTAGACCTGTCATCCAGTCGAATCGCAACCTGTGCCACCGATTACCCAACAAATTCTTCAGTGAGTAAGCCTACTGCAGGTGAGTCTGCAGGGGTCGAGACTGACATCGCAAACAAATTTCAACCTTTCCCGTGCAACCTTATTTCTTGTTTCATACTCTATTTTCGCTTTCTCGTTGGCTATTCTTGCAGATACCCTTGGAATACGGTTGGCGGTTAGAAGATGCCAGCCCGTATTGTAGAACGGTGGGAAACCCGGGGCAAGTTTCCAGAAGACGTGTCTGATTTTTTGCTCCAGGGATCTCAAAACCCGGCTTGGTGGCATCATCGAGAGTTTCTTCACGAACCTCACAGCGAGCGAGAAGGAGTTATTCGTTGCAACTACGGTGGTAGAGAATCTACTATCCGATGTCCAAGATGCAGAACGACAGCACAAGTCGAAAAGTACCAGTCGAAGGGTTTCGGCGGCGCTGAAACCAATTGTTGCGGGTGTGGAGCAGTATGCGTCTTCTTTCGATGTCATCGCAAATTGCAGCACTATGATCCTATCGCCACTATGGGGTTCCTTTCGGGTTGTTTTGCTTGTGAGTACGATTCTTTGATAGAGGTGGAGGTGTAAGGCTCATGCGGCGAAAAGCTTGCGAAAGAGTATTCGGAGTATTTCGACAAGATCTCGGATATGATGGAAATCATGGGACTCCATCTCTCTCAACTTCGGCGCCTGCCGCATCTATTTCCCAATAACGAGTAGTTGAAATCTTTCATGGTGGAAGTATTTCAGATCATGTTTGAGTTTTGTTCGAAGGCTAGAAGCGTGTTTGTCCAAGCAGGCGAGAGGAAAGGGAAGAATCATCTGCGTGCCGTCACACCTGTGGGCATTTCGACCATGATCAAGCTCGTTTGGAAACCATTCAAAGTGCAGTTCGGAGAAATCCGGGCTAAATTGGGTGATTGTATGATCAAGATTGACCACGAGATCAATCTCGCGGAAAAGGAAGAAGCGCACGCGGAGCGAGTTCGAGCTGCTCAAGAGCGCGTGGTTCAAGGAAGCCGCTGGGAGCAGACCGAACGATTTCAGAGCAAGTGGCAGGGTGAGGTAGAGGAGAATGCGATGGAAAGGGTAGGTAAATGGCTTGCACCTGCCGATGTTACCAGCAACCAGAATGCCTCGACAAAGCTTCGATACGGTAGCACGGGCTCGTGGTTCCTGGACGGCGAAGTGTTCCAGACATGGCTCGAAGACAACAAGTCACCATTATTTTGGCTGCATGCAATCCCTGGCGCTGGAAAAACTGTTCTTACATCGAGTGTTATTAACTATATCAAGCATCAGTTTCAGTCAGATGAGGTCGGTCTTGCATATTTTTACTGCGATTACAAGGACCCTATGAAGCAGGACCCGGCAGTCGTACTGCGAACACTACTCAGCCAACTCAGCAGCCAAAGCATTGCGGTGTTTCAGAATGTTCAGAACTTTTTCAAGGAGCAGCACAAGGATGATCGAACAGCTGACATGGTCCCACCTTCCTTGGACCTGGTGCGCAGCAACTTCGGCCCATTTCTAGAAACATCATTTCAGAAGGTGTACATTGTTATTGATGCTATTGATGAGTGTCAAGATCGGGAATGCATATTGAACGCTATTTCAGCAATCACTAACTCGCTCGAGAACGTCAAAATCTTTGTCAGCTCTCGGGAAGATCCGTTGATCAACGAGGAATTTAGAGGATTTCCTGAGCTCAAGATGAGAGCCCAGCATGTTTCGGCAGACATTGGAAGCTATATAAACGCAAGGTTAAATGAGCGGATCGCCTCGAAGAAACTCAAAGTCAAGGATGACGAGCTTCGAAAGCAAATATCCAACACCTTAGTCGACAAGGCAGATGGCATGTTCCAATGGATAAACTGCCAAATCGACCACCTCTGCAAGTTCAAAACGCACAACACCATTCGGGAAGCCTTGAAATCTTTACCCAAGACGTTAGAGGACACGTATCTTCGAATTCTCCAATCTATTGACGAAGACTACGCCGAAACCGTCCGAAAGCTCTTGATGTGGCTTGTTCGTGGAGCGCGAGAACTGACACTCAAAGAATTGGCATCGGCCATAGCTATTGATCCCCATGCGGAAAACGAAACCCTCGATTTTGATGACCAAATGGACCCAGAGGATATTGTGGGACTCTGTAGCAGTCTTCTGGTAGTCTCTGATGATTACAAAGTCTCCCTTGCACATTTCACCGTCAAAGAATTTTTGACTTCCCCAAGGCTAAAACAGACAATGGAAGGGTACTACATTGGCGATGAAGAAGTACCTACAGACTTGCAGAAGTATGTTTGACTTATCTGGGGTACCGAGATTTTGATCGCAGTCCCCTCGCATCTGTTGATGAAGTGGTCTCTTTTCTAGATCAATTCGGCTTCCTAGAATATGCATCCAAGTCGTGGGCCATTCACGCACACAAGGCTACAACCTCCGAGAACTTGATTCACGGCCTAGTTGAACAATTGTTCCATTCCAGTACCAAGAACCGATCGAATTACGATCTATGGCTGCAAGTATACCACTTGCAACATCGACGAAACACCCTTAATCTGGCTCCCCCAGTCCACGCCAGTCCATTATACTATGCGTCTCTATTTGGTCTTCCAAAAGTCGTCGAATCTCTCCTCGACCAAGGTGCCGAGCCGACAATAGGAAATGACAGAAAAGATGACCCTCTTTTTGCCTGCGCAACGGAAGGGCACACTGACGTGATCGAGATTCTTCTCAAGCGATGTTTCGAGGGCGAAGCGAAGGAAAAATTAGGTCGTTACTTGTACTCAGCAGCATCAAAGGGTCATGGCAAAGCCGTTGATGTTCTTTTGAAGTGGGGAGCACCGATTGAAAGCAAGGGTGGTAAATACGGTACGCCCTTGCAAGTATCTGCTCTCGAAGAACACATGGATGCCGTTGATGTTCTTCTCAAGAGCGGCGCTAATCTCAGAGCTGTTGATACACGATTTGGTATGCCGTTGGCTGCTGCCGCCGAGAAAGGCCATCGTCGAGTCGCGCAGTTGCTGTTAGATTCTGGTGCACCTGTCAACGGCCGAGGGGGTTGGTACTCAACCCCTCTAGTTTCTGCAATAGTTGGAAAAAACGATTCAATAATCCACAAGATGCTAGATAATGGTGCAAATGTCAATATCCAAGGAGGTCGACATAATTGTGCCTTAATGGCAGCCGCTGCGCTGGGAAGGATTGATCTCGTGAAGAAGCTAATCGACTTGGGAGCCTAATATGGTTGGCGAAAACTATACTCCGGCAACATCAACCAATTATAGGCTTCTAAGCTTTTTAGCTTTTAGGACCTTAGGATTTTAGAATTTTAATTAAGTATAAATAATACTTTAAATTACTCTTATCTATTATATATAATAAATA
>QGMF01001082.1:0-10058 GCA_007821475.1 Lachnellula arida
CCTCCGCACCTACCTCTCATCCCGCACCCGCGCCCTCACGCCCCTGGACCTCCTCAAACTGCACAAAGCCCTCTTCTACGCCATGTGGCTCAGCGACCGCCCGCTCCCGCAACAAGCCCTAGCAGCCTCCCTCTCGTCCCTCCTGCCCATCCTCCCGCCCTCCCTGCTCGCCCCTTTCCTCCGCGCATTCTGGCTCACCGTATCCCGGGAATGGGGATCCATCGACGTGCTCCGCATGGAGAAATTCTTGTTGCTTACGCGGCGGTACATCGGCGCCACGCTAGCGGTGTTGCGGGACGGTGCGTGGGAAGAGGGGAAGGTGCTGGAGATGTGTGCGGTGTGGGAGGAGGTGGCGTTTAATGTGCAGGATGTGAGGGTTGCGAATGGGGTCAGGTTTCACTGCGTCGATGTGTTTGTGGATGAGTTGGAGCGCGTGGGGGCGTTGGAGGAGGGGAGTGGGGCGCCGGTGGGGGTGTTGTTGGGGCCGTTGAGGAGGTTGGCGGAGGGGAGTCCGGTGAAGGCTGTTAGGGGCAAGGCGAGGGAGGCGTTGGGTGACGAGAGGTTACCGGGGAATGGGAAGGAGGGTGCGGATGGGGAAGATGGAGGTGAAGGAGATGAGTGGGGTGGAATTGAAGATTGAGGAAGATTAAGATAAAAGCTGCATATTGCAGTGTGGAAGGGAAGGGAAGGGAAGGGAAGGGAGAACATGTTTTCAAGACAGGGAAAGAGGAAACCATAGCAAGGCGTTCCGGACCAATTCGGTGCAATCTTACATTTTTGTTTCCTACCAGCAAATATACAGAATTTTTCAATCCGCTCTAACTAAGCCAAGTCGACCACCTGATATCTGGGTATCTCGTCGCAAGAAATATACTTACGTGTTTCCTTCTTCCCCACCCCTTATTACAGTAGAACAATGCAAAATAACGCCTCTAATCGCTGCCCCCCAAGATCAAAGAACAAATGCACATACACGGCAAACCCATCAACCCTACACCGGCCCAGGCGCTTCATACATATGCCCACTCTTACTCAACACAGTTCCGAGCCCCTTGTGCACCTCGGCCTGAAAAGGCGCAAAAGGGACTCTCTCCCCATCGATACTGATATAGCCATCTGGCTGGTTCTTGGGGATAATCCGGTAGCCCAGCACTTTCCGGTACGAGACACCCGGGTTGCTGAACAGCTTGTTGGATTCGACGGCGAGCATCATCTGGATGGCTGCGAGGCGGGAGATGTCACCATTTATGCAGACCAGGTCCATGAAGCCGTCGTTGGGGAGGGCGGGGGAGAAGAAGTTGGCGTCCGAGGCCATGTATGCCATCTATAATGCTATCAGTAAGGAGGATCCCTAGGGGATCGATAGGGATACTTACATTCCCACAATAGAAATTCCCCAGTTTATCATAAGGAACCAACTCCCATCCCTCCGGTAACTTATCATTAATCGTCCCATACCTCAGCGCCGGCAGCCCTTCATCATATCCACTACTCGCGCTCGCATCATCCTCCATCAAACTCCTATACCCCCTCCTCTCACTCGGCGGCTCAAAATTCCCCTTTTCCTTCTTATAATGCTCCTTGATCGCTTCTTTCCCATCAATCGCAACCTTCACAGCAAGATCACACGGATACACCGTTTTCCCCACAAGTCTCGACAGGAATCCGTAGTTGAACCGCATCGCGCCCATCCACCTGAGATGTTCTGTCGCCAGATCACTCTCCGCCACGATCCCCACGCTCTGGCTCAGAAAACTCAACGTCCTCGTCTCCCCCTGCGTAATACTAATCAAGTCCAACGGCGTAGGAATGCCCTTGATAATAGCCAGCGTAGCCAGACTCGGACTATCCGTCCCGCTGAGATTGCAACTCATCGCATTCCCGCTGCCACACGGAACATGCGTCACGGCAATCTTGCTCAGCGCCTTCTTCGCATCGGTCCGCTTGCCCAGTCCGTTGAACACCTCGTGCGGTAACCCGTCCCCGGAACAAGCAACAACCATATCAAAGGCCTCTATGTCAAGTTTCTCGCAAATGTCCACCGCCTCCCCGCCATGCCTCGTCTTCACCATATCGATCTCGCAGTTACTCGCCCTCAGCAGCGGCTCCACATCCCTCTTGTACCACTTTTCGGCGCTGCCCTTGCCGGCATGTGGGTTTACTAGGACTTTGGCGCGTTTCTGTTTCTGGGATTCGCCGTAGGAGCGGTCGAGGAGTTTGGAGACCCATTTGTTGACTAGTTCGACGGCTTGGTATTCAAAGGGGTACGACAGCGTTGCGGGTTGGACGCGGGATTTGGCGGAAGGGGAGGCATAGGAGATTGTGAGGGTGGAGTCGGCGAGGGCGGCCCAGAGAATGTTGTAGAAGGGGATGGCGCGGGTATTTGCTGTTCCTATTGTTTGATCAATATACATCCTTCCGTATATCTAAACCCCGTCATGAATTAAATAAGTACCTGAGGGCCAAAGGCCGCAGCAATTACTCCGGTCTCTTTTCTCGAATTGCTCATCTGTAGACACATAGCCGTTAGCCAAATGTAATATTGTAGGAGCAATAATCAAAGAGCCTACCCAATACAATCAAAGAGTCCGTCCCCAGGGTAAGAGAAGCATTGCGTCCCACAGCCAGCGTAGAGTCGACGGCAAAGGAATTCCCGGCACTTCTCCCACCGTCAAACGAGGGGTTGATGGGATCCACAAAGGGGTTGTCTGTTGTCGCGGCCATGTTCATAAACGTCTAGCAAAACATGCCTTATCTGGTGGTAACTACTCTCCCTGGGCAGGAATCGTTGTTGTGGTTGTTGCTGTAATGGTAGTTGAGGACGAGGTTGAAGTTGTGGAGTAAAGCCAATAAAGCCGGGCGGGTATGGAGAAGCCGAGCTTGTCCTTGTGCTTGTGCTTGTGCTTGAGGTCCAGGAACAAATATCACAAGGCAACCCGATTTTACTTCCACCTCGTATTTTCCAGGTACCTACAGTATACTTTCCGGAAATGGTGATGTGCCCGCAGTTGCAGTCAGATGACAGCATCATTTACTATTAAATGCAGTTTAGTTTGGGAGTTACAGTGCAGTATTCGGTGTAATGCCCGGTCTTTTATTGTCAAATCAGCATTTACACATTACATCCTAAAATGGTAAAACCCCCAGGGTCCTCCCTCCCTTTATCACATGCCGCGTACCTTAAACCAACGCCTCTAATGCAGGCACACCCATACAGACAAAGCAATGGATACAATTCGATTACCGTACAGTACCGGGAGATCAATGTTTATATTTTGCAATGCCCCCTTTGGTCAGGATCTAGATAAACTCCTTTTTGCGCTTTTCTGCCCCAGTCGCATCAACCCGTCCGTGGCTTTGTCGCACCCAACTTTAACACAACATTTGGCGCCCTTGCTTTCCATCAGCGCCGTCTTCACGCTCTTTCATATTTCATTAGGAAGTGTGCCAACCAGTCCGTGAAGCCCTCCACCTATACCAGGCCTGCAACGTCGGTCATCATGGCACTGTCATCAGTCTTCACAACATCAAGCAATCTCTCCAACCTTGTTCAAGCCTTTCAACGACCCAAGGCTGAGCGCTAGACCTTGTGATCTGCTTCGAATGCGGACAAACCCTGTCACTGGCCCATCCTCTCCCTCTTTCTCGATGCTCAAGTTTGCAAGTGCATCTTCGCCTAGAAAATTGTTAGAAAATTATCCAGGAAGTCAAGGTTGCAAGCTTACCAAAAACACTTCGCGCATATAAGTTTGCACTCAAAAATTGACAATCGCCCTTTAATGATGCCTCCGGTGTCAAACAGCTCATATTTGTGCTGGCCATCAATTGTGTGAGGAAATCTCGTAATGACTTGGCCTTCGAGTTGATGTTCACTTTGTTCTCCCACTCGAATTCGGTCCACATGGTTCGGAATTGGGTTTCTGTGCACTGTGCGGGTTGGATGTAATCCATGATATCGACGTGAACATCATTCAGGATTACCACATTGTTCTCGGTCGAGCTGGCACCATCATACACGACATTTCCAAAAATAACACCCGTATCTGTGGAAGAGACCTTGATGGTAGATTGAACGTTCTGGAAGTCGTGAGGTCCAAGGTTTTGTGTGGTTGGTCGCTCCACAACCTTCAGATCACCCAGCGTGGCGAATTCGACCGAAAGATTTTGAAGCGTTTCTGTGGTTTGATTTACCAGGAGCACATCGAGGACAATATCGAACTGGTGAACCTTGACATAAGCCTCTGCGTAGACTGGATCCGAGAAACCTGTGAGTTGAACAACACGGCTCAATTTCGACGTCAGATCCTCGACAGTTGAATCGCCTCCTGTTGCCTTCTCAAGATCAAGCTCGATCTCATCGGTTCCATCGCCAGCATTCTTCTTCGCCAACTGTCTGATGGCGACCACATCGTCAACTTGAACGGCAGTTTTGGCCTTCTCGAATGCCTCTTTTGCCTCACGCTTCTTCTCTTCGACTTGAACCATCGCGCGGAAGGCCTTTCGTGTATCGTCCAAGAACACTGTCTCGAGATCCTTGTTCTGAGCGAATTCGGCTAGAGACCGCACACAGGACATAATTCTATCCACAGAGTCCTCGTCAATTGGAGCTTTAACGAACTGTGATTGACCAACGCGGATAATGGAGATCATGATGAGCATAGCCTCGGCACGCAATGCGTTTGTACGAGCCTCGTCTTTGGAGATTTCTGAGTGACGCATGACAAGTTTCGTAAGTGTAGACGAGAGAACAGACGCCAAATAGTAGTCGCCATCGAGAATAAGTTGTCGAAGAGGTGGCTTTTGAGCAGCCTTGACAGCTTCTAACTTGGCAGCAGCCGCGGACTGACTTGTGAGAGCACTTTCTGTAGCATATGTGCCATCGGCAAGGACTCTTCGGGAACCTGTGGGCGCAGCCTTGGAGTGCCCATTGACTTGCTCGGGCTCTTTTCGAGGTTCTAGACCTTCCGCAACCTCATCCAACAGACGCTGTTCTGAAGCCAAAATTGGAATTTCACCCAAACTTGCTCGTATCCGCTTCCAAGCATCTCTGATATCATTGGCCTCTAGAGAGTATTCTCCCACAATCCACAGCGCTCCACGATACACCTTGCCTGCACGGACTTCACTGAGAGTAGAGACTAAACGTTCAACAATAGAGGGGCGGAGCTTGGGGAATTTCTCTACCACTTCCTTGACGAATGAAATAACATCGACAGCCGAGGTATTGTTGAAATCTGCAATAAAGTCCATCAAAAGTCCAACAACACTGGCGGCCACTTCCGAGAACTTGATAGCGCACTGATGTATCGAGTGAATCAGTAGTTGGCGGTATTCATTGTTCTTTTCGTATTCTTGGTCGACAGTTTTTGTCAACTCTTTCTTCAGCAATAAAACGACTTCCTCGACGTTCTTGCTGGACACCATCTCCAGTGCAATGCCAAGAGCCTTCCTCCGTACATCGATATCTGGGCTTGACAATACGCGTAGGATTTCCATGGTCAAATCATCCAGAACACCCTCGTTTTTCTGTCTCAAGTGATCCACTCGGTCGAGAACAATAAGCTTGACATTGTTGTCTGCCTCCTTAATGCTCAGCTCGATAAATTTGGATGCCGCAGCTTTGACAGCTACTGGGTTGCTGGTTAAGGCCGTGAGCGAAGAAGCTGCCTCATAAACAACTGTGCTTGCGCCGGCATCGAGAAGGTCGAAGATAAGCCGTAAATACCGTGCCTGGATATGTTAACATGTGCTCTACTGAGCTGTACTAGTCCCGTACCTTGTTTTGCGAGTTCTGAACTGCATCTTTGCGGATGAACTCCAACTCAACCAATTGCAGAAGCTCATCTGCATTGGGAATTCCGTCAAAGACGTTGCTGAGATACGCCAAAGCCTTGTCATGGCTAATGCTGACGAGTGCTGCAAATGCATTGCGCTTGCAGGTGTGGTCACTCTCGCCCCCCAAGAACGTAGCAATTAGCTCAGGCGCATCTGGAATGAGACTTTCCGAGTGTTGGAAGATGGACGCCACGGCGAAGACGGCAGACTTTCGTACATAGGCGTGACGGTGCTCGAGACAGGAGCGAGCAGAAGAGAGGAGGGGTTCGATGAGCTCGGTTTCTCGCAACTTGCACAAGAACCGTAAAGTGTTGCCTCGAATGTATTCGTTGGGATGTTGCAAGTCATTTCTGATGCCGTTACTAGAGGTAGTTAGTTTATGCGATTTTCGAGTTATAGTAACCCCTTACCAGACCAAGATCATCTCTTGCTTCAATTTCCCACTGGCGTCAAGTTTTGGGCATATTTCGTAGTAGAAGTATAGTAACTTCTTGAGGGCCTTGTGCTTCGACGGCATGACGAATCGAATGATATGCATGAGTAGTTGAGGCATTGGATCCCCATTCAGCATAACGGTGAGGATGCGCTTCATTGTCTCCACCTTGCTCTCATCTGTGCCCTTCTCCAGCTGCGTCCGCAGCTCGGACATGGTTGGTACATCTGCCGCATTGTCCTGGTGTACCAAGCTGTAGGAATGATCTAAGAAATGAGCCATATTGGCTGTCGTTGGTGGGTGTGGTGCAGCAGAGTGTGCTGTCTATCTGGCGTATTCGAGGATGGATTCAGGGATGAGTTAACGGCTCAGTGTGTAACTGTGGGTTCGAGCAAGACAGGATTGAGTTTGGGGGCAAATGATTCCAGTCGAGATGGCTGTCAATGATCCGTTCGCACAAGGAGGGAGAGAGGAGGTAGCGCTGCGCATCAGAGGTCCATTACTGTATAGGATTTCCGTGAAGTGGTCGTGGCCGCATCTTTCTGCGAGTGCTGTTAACTTCGAATTTAGCGTGCGTTGTGGCCTGAATTCTGACAAGGCAGGAACGACCCCCGCCAATTCCAGGTTGAACCACATCGCGCGCGGTCGGGAAAGCTAAAGCTTCAGCCTTCTCGAGGAAAGAACGAACGTACACCAGTTTTGGGCAAACACAACAGACAGGATAAAATGGCTGCCAACGACCAATTCTACATCCGCTACTAGTATGACCTTTCCGTGTTTTTTACATAAGCATCTGCTAATATAATCAACCGTACAGCTCAGGGCATCAAGGTCGCCATGGCCACGAGTTTCTTGGTGAGCTTTGTATCAACACAGTTACTTGACGCAAGTTCTAATATGGCCCAGAATTCGATTTCCGAGTGCTAGGAGACGGAAAAAGTGCATCTGCTCGTTATGCCAACAATTCGAATTACCGAAATGACTCCCTCATCCGCAAAGAAAGTGGGTAGTAACATCCCCCGCCATGTTTGCGCTCGACTAACTAAGGATGTTTGCAGTGTGTGTCAGCTCTGTCGTTGTGGAAGAAATCAAGCGGATCATCAAGTTGAGCGAGATTATGAAGTATGAAAATCTATGGATTGCCTCGAGTTTCCTGGCTGATATCTCAATAGGGAAGACGACAAGAACTGGCCGCAGAAGAACAAGGATGGTCGACAAGAGTTGGAAATACGGATGGGAGGCGAACACATTTCTTTCGAGGTACGAAACCTGCTATGCCAAATCCACGTTACTTTCTGTGTTGAAATACTAACTAGAAGTACTTTCTAGACTGCCAAGATCGGTTCACTCGTCGATGTCACCGAGTCGCAAGACCCCGAAGGACTGCGCGTCTTCTACTACCTCGTACAAGATCTGAAGGCATTGGTGTTCTCTTTGATAGCTTTGCATTTCAAGATCAAGCCAATTTGAAAAATATCGGGAAAGGGATAAGTCAAGGAGTTAGGCGTTGCAGATTTGCAGACCAAAAGGATACCATAGAGTCGGGAAATTGCAATATGATATGACTGCATTTCAGAGCTCTATGCCATATGTCAAGAATGATAATAGGTTTGATGTATTCGTGGTAGCGGTATACGGAGTACATAGACTGGAAGGGTAGGGTATATTGAGTAGCTTGCTCATGCCATTTCACTTCATTATGAGTACGAGTAACCAATTCCATACAAAGCCACCAAATCCGAATGAATATTTCTATTACTATAAATAACCTCCAACTTCCCCATACTTTGTATTGATCAAAAAGGAAGCTTGCATTATTATCCACGCGACTGGAAGAATTTGAACGTGGGGAACACACGCCTTGCAAGGATTTTACAGTCACAGTCGCTTCGCTTCACTCCACATTCGCCTCCATCCGGTCCGGTCCAGTCCAGTCCACCCAATCCAAGCAAGACCATCCATCCCCATACAATATCAAAACCTCAACACCAGCAACAAACGTCCTTATAACGGCGGCCATGTCCATTTGAATTACTTTGCACCTTCTTCCTTTCATTCCCTTTCCCTTTCCTGTATCATTAAAACCCCCTTCTCCCTTCTAGCCTCGCCTGCGCGGGCGCAGACCCAACCCAATGCCCACCCCTTCGAGCGACGAGAGCATCGTTGCAGTCCCCTCCTCGCACTCCTCATGCCCACCCGACGATGACAGATCCAGCTGGAGGAGCCTAGAGATGGACGATACCCACGATGAGGCTATTGCGACAGCTCCCGAGGTCTTCCAGCAGCCCACACCTCCACCGTCAGACTCGCGAGTGACCGGCTCAACGGATACACACGTCGCCGATCCGCGAGAAGTCAAACGAATGGATGTTGATGAGGAAATTTCGCCGAGGGATATGCTATCCCCGATAAGTGCGGAGGGTGATAAGCAAGAAGAGACTGATCTGCCTGCGTTGCCCGTTACGGATCTGTGTTCAACATCCATGGGATATGAATTCTCAAACGTTCGAGTGAGTAGAATGTCTAGAGCGTGGCGCGTTTGAAAAGCCGTATACTGACTAGTTACTAGCTTTTACCTTCCTCTCCCTCTTCCTATTTACGCGCAGGCAGTAAATTCCGGGGAACACAGCAATCAGAACGCCAAGTCTACGAAGTCCAAGTCGAGATAAAACATGTGGATATGCGAGAATCGTTTCTCTGTGGATACCTGCGCATTCAAGGTACAAACAGGCCGTCTGCAATTTCTTCAAAGGTGTTCCTGCTAATATTTCTATTACAGGGTTGACAGAAGACCACCCAACACTAACCACCTACTTTGAAGGCGAGATCATAGGATCCAAGTACACATTCCTCACCCAACACCAAGACTGGGGCTCAAATGACAAGGTGGATCTGCAACACTGGGCCAAATTCGCCGCTTTCAGGCCCTTTCAAAAGGCTGCCAGAAAAGGGCATTTTAATATACCGAATCTGGCGCAACGAGATAATATTTTCATGAGATGGAAAGAACATTTCTTGGTTCCCGATCATCGGGTTCGAACGATTAGCGGAGCGAGTTTTGAGGGATTTTATTATATCTGCTTTAATCAGATTCATGGGACCGTGAGTGGGATATATTTCCACGCGAAGAGTGAAAAGTACGTAATTTCAGAACAGAGGATGCGGGGTTACATACTGACTTCTTACAGATTCCAACAACTAGAGCTGAAGCATGTCGAGGATCGAGGATGCTTTGCAGCAATGGAATTTAGATGAGTTACGAACGAATGATGAAAGCACACATTGAATGAATGGACAATTGGACAGAACGAATAATCATGCAACGGGATGGGTACCGGTATAGGCAAACTTCTTTGGGTGGAGAGAAAACCATGTGCATGATGGAAAGAGGCGTGATCATAATATCAATGCATACGGGAGGTATGGCATGGAATAAAGGGAGTTCATTTTGATTTTCAGCGAGTCGGTGGATTTGGGAGTAATAGGTAGTTCAGTTGTGTCTAAGCACACGTATTCTGCCATGTATCTCTTCTCTGAAGTACAAATGAGATCATTGTGTGTTGTGTACAGTACTTGTAACATTTGTACCAGACACACCATGCATGCTTCAGCCTCGAGCTTCAGGCTGACACATCAATCACAATCACATTCACGCGGCCTTGCCTCACTCAACTACAACTACAACCCACGAACCTGCTACAACACCCCACCACACCACATAACATAAACTCGCATCCCATCACACGAAAAGAAAATGGACTTTGCGCCCTACCAAGACCAATCCCCCGAA
>QGMF01001083.1:0-10058 GCA_007821475.1 Lachnellula arida
AAGGTTTATCCGTTTGGGTCGGGTGCGGGTGCGGGTGCGGATGAGGTTATGTTGTATGGGAGTGTGGGGTATGTGTTGAAGGATGGGAGGAAGACTGATGTTAGTTGAGTTGCTGTTTCTTTCTTTCCTCATTCTTGGGGGCTTGGACATGGAATTCTGGATTTGCTTTGCTTTGCGGATGAGATTTGGGGTTTAGGAAAGTGCTGATGCTGGTGCTGATGCTGATGCTGATGAATGAGGGAATAGCTTGACTTTGCTGCCAGAGCTAAGTTGGTGAAGGAGCGTGGGGAGTGGAAAATGAGTTTCTATCAGGTTTATCTTGGTGAGTGAAGTCCTCTCTGTATTCGGGCTGTGAAAGGCTGACGGGGGAATTGGAAGATTCTGCTGCTATAGCGAATGCGAAATGAGGATTGTGTGTCGAATAGAATAGCTACAGTTCATAGACATTGAAATGTACTTGGTTGGCATTGCTGGACTGCGGAGACAACCTTGCTACCGAGTATCGACTGAACTGAATAGCTTCTCGCGGCGTCATGCATCCATATCTATCATGAATAAAAGCACAATCCTGCCCAAACTCCATTTTTCAAGACCCCAACGCCAGTAGCATCTCAATATGTGCCTCCCCACTCAATCCATATCCATATCCTCCCCATCCCCCTCCTCTCCCCCATCAACCAATACCCGTCTCCTCTCCTTCATCTTCCCAAACAACCTCGCCTTCTCCTCCACCAACACCTCACTCTCATCCACCACCTCCCCAGCCTCCTCCAGCCTCTTCCGCTCACTACCCCTCATCTTCGGCAACAGGTGTTCGTTCTCCGCCACCAGCTTCCGGTCAATGGCCCGCTGCCTCTCCGTATTGCTCTTCATGCGGTTCTTGTAATGCACCCGCTCCCTCTTATTCCGGATCTCCGTCTGCCGCTCAATCGCCTCCTTGGTCTTGGCCCACAGCGCCGGGTCGTACCGCACAGGCACGTTGCGGCGCGCGGAGAGCGCGAGGGCACCGTCGACTACCATTTCTTTGCCAGAGGCTTTGCGGAAGGCCTTGGTCCAGGCTAGTTTGCGGGGGTTGCGCTTCATTTTGAACTGTGGTGCGGATGTCAGTGTTTTGAATTGGTATTTTCTTGTGCTTAATTGTGCTTAATGAGATGAAGAATGGAGGGCAAGGGAAGGGAAGGGGAGACAAACGTTCTTATGGCATTTGCTCCTGCAAAATCGGAAAAGTCGTGCATCGTTACGAACGAAGGTTATGCCTTTACTGGGGTAGCAAGGCCGCGAGCAGAAATAACATGTCTCGACCCTTCACATACCATAACATTAGCAAACAAACAATATCCCCGTTTTCTCTTGATCGTGGAATAAATACCTCATTTTGAATGAACGTGTATTGGGTGATCGTTCTTGTTGAAGATATTATCGCTATCTTTTCTCTTCTCGAGACAAGAAAGCTTTATCGCAAGAAAAAGTTTCGGTGGATCGCACCTCTCGCTTAGCGTTCGGCATCGGAGGAACGATTATCCGAGGTCGGGCAAAAATTGTCTGGAATGCGATCGCTCTCCGCTTGAATCGCAGTTAACACTTCCACGAACCACTTTCTCTGAGCAGTCGCAGGTGCAGGACGTAACGCAAATACATACGGAAACAAGAAATTATAATGGCTTCAGTACTCGCAATAGGCGTTGGTGTCGCAGCAGCAGCCTTCGTTGTACGTCCCCATCACATCACTATCCCCATCTCCATCCGCCACTCACTTCCTCACTCCCATCACTAACCCATCCTCCCACCTCCCAGGGCCGCGCATCACTCCTCGCAATCCGCCGCTCCCGCGGCCAAGCCGGCGCATTAGGCAAGGCGTTTTACAAGGGAGGATTTGAGCCCAAGATGAACAGGCGGGAAGCAGCCTTGATACTGGACCTCAGGTAATACAATACTTCCCTCCCTGCCACTTTGGCACCCCTTCTTCTCAGTTGTCTGTCCCGGAAAACAGGAGATAGGAAAGACTGATGTTAACGGGTTGTTGACTGCTACAACAGTGAACGAAATCTCACGAAAGACCGAATCCGAAAAAACCACCGCACGCTCATGATGTTAAACCACCCCGATCGAGGCGGGAGTCCCTATCTAGCGACGAAAGTCAACGAGGCGAAGGAGTTTTTGGAGAAGAGTGGTCGATGAACAGAACAGAACAGTTGCTTACTCCGTATTCCGTACCCCAACCACATTGGGCTGCTTGGGACGTATGAAGGACGACAGAAAGAGATACAGAGGGGGAGGAGTTGTACGATATGTGATATTCTGACCACCCGAGTAATGGGGAAGCATAAAGCGTTGGCGTTTGGGAGAAGGCAAGACAAGGCAGATCTCGACTCTGGATGGACGGATGCATGGGTTTTAATGAAAGCAATGCAATATAAAGGTAATGCTTTGTATATATGTGTGTATAGTATTTGGGAGATTTGAAATGCTTGTAAAGTTTGTTATATTTATATCAATAGACCTTTAGTATTTCTATGGGGGTCTATCTATCGCCCCTCCAGCCCCTTTCTTGGAAATACCCCCCCCTCCCCTCCTCAGTTCTTCCAACTTGAAGAAGCCTTACAGTAGATAGGACAAATCGATATCAAAAGTTAAATATAACAAGTGCCGCTTTTTCCTATCTAGCATAAGGTAAGGAGCATAGGACTTTTTATAGAGAAGCCTTAATATGCAAGATATCTGTTGGTCGGATGATTTGGAAAAACTTACAGAGTAATCTATATCTTGTTGAAAACTTTATACTATGGGGTAACACTTATATGCTCTCCCCTACAAGGAACTTACAGCTTATATCTTATGGTTTTTTACGGCTGTCTCTATGAAAAGAAGAAGCCTCGCGGTAGACAGAAAAAGCGGCACCAATTTATAATGTGCCAGGTGGCGTGGGATTTAAAAAGCAGGCATTTTCATTTTGATGCTTCAACTCCTATTAATCACAATCCTACAACTCCACCCCCTTTTCCGAAAAATCAAATCAACGCCGTCCAATTGTACTCCTTTTCTCAAATCCACCCAATGCAAACACCTTGCACATGCCCTCCCTCAATCCAGATTAAGCAAATCAGAAGTCGAACTTTTATCCTTGACAAACGCCAGCCCCTTCCCCTTAGACTTCGACGACGACGTACCATCACTCTCCTTCCTCTGCTTCTGCTTTCCAAACGCCTCGACAACACCTGGGGAAGGACTATGACCAAGTCTCCATCTCGGGTCAGGAGTCTCGGGCGGACCTGGTATAGGTTGTCCCCACCCATCGTAACGCTGCGGCTTCTCATCATTCTTTACTGACATTGGCTGTAGCCCAAATGGTTTGTCTGCCCGTGGATTATGCTCGTGCGGCTTGAGCTTCTGGTCAGTGGCTTTGTCGTCGTCAACGCCTAGTTGGCTCATCATGGCATTGACATCTTGACCTTTTCGAGCTTTGACGTTGAACTCCGGTGCTTTAACGGGCAAGCCCGGCTTCGGCTTCGCTTTCTGGGTTCCTTCGAGCCAGGACTGTACTGAATGGTTGTCCCGTGAAGCTGAGACATTACTTGCTCGGTGCGGAGTTTGCGATGAGTTACCACGAGGATTAACTGGCCCGCCTCCATCACTACCTCCAGAAGACCATCCTTCCTCTCTTTCAGTCGCTGTTTTCTCTGCCTCGGCAACACTCCTACAATGTCTCAGCTCAGTGGATGAATTAAAAGGCGGACAAGCAAATATACCTTTGTATCCTCTCCTGCTTCATAGCCTCCTTAATCTCCTCCCGCTCAGAATGTTCTTTTAAATGCTTGACCGAAATACCAATCATAGCCCAAAGCGTATAAACGGCATCGTTGCCTGCATTGTGCAGGTTCCAGCCGATCAGGCGAAGTTCGGCGAGGATCATGGCTAGCTTTCGGGGGTTGTTATCTCGGGTCATATATTTCCACATGTTCGCCGTATCGACGCATTCAAGCAGATTCGAGAGGTTGTAGACGTCATAACCCATCTTCTTGAGGTAGTTGATGTCTTGGTTGAGATCATGGCCGACGAGGATGATGCTTCGTTTCTCTTCGGGCTCGGTATCATCACCTGGCTTTGAAAATGGATGCTTAAAACAGCTTGCTACAATGCGAGGGGCATCTTTCAGGCTGATGAACTCGCTGGTGCTATTCCTTTTATCAATTTGATGGCTAAGTTGAAGTGAAAGAAAAACTCACCCATGCTCGAATCTATCAGCGCAACCACTGACAAACTCGGTATTATTAAGATGCTTGTGCTCATTGATGCGAAAGTGTCTTGCTCGAATAAGCTTCATCCAGTTCGCACCACCCTCACCCGGAACAACACCAGCAAGGTCATCAGTATCCAACGTAGCAATTCCAATCTCCGTAATCAGGTTGTTGTTGCGTTCATATGCTTCAATATCCACACAAACAAAGACGACCCGTCCCTCTTGTGGAAACGGAGCCAATATGTCAGGAGTGAAGCTTACTGCTGGAGTCTCAAGTGAAACAGTGGACTTCAATCTATCCATGGCTTCCCATGTCATATCTCGTCGATTAGTATTCTCCGGTCTGGTGCTTGCTTCACGGAGACCTAGATACCGCTGTGTGCGTTTGAGCGAAGTTTTCCACGACTGTTGATTGAATAGCCGCTCCCTCTTCAATTTATCCTTACTACCGCTCTTCTTTCCTTTCTGGGCAGCATTCATAAGCTCGAGTTTTGCTTTGAACGCTTCTAGCGCTTGCGGGGTTGGGGTCACAGTGGACTTCGGCTCATTCTTCGGCTTGTAGTAGGTAGGAGGGATGTTGTTTCTGAGCGTTTCGGCGGCTTCTTTGTTGGCTGTTCGACCTAGGTAACGTGGTCGAGGCGTGCCATCATTTTCAAAGGATACCATGAAGGTACCATTCGATCCACCGGAAGGCATGGCGAGACTTGTGCTGAGAGAGCGGTTGATAAGTTCTAGGAAATCTTGAAATTGCTTGGCTGGGACCAGGAGTATTGGGAGGAGGTTGAGGTCAGACTTGAGTCGGTAGACATAGAAACTGAAACGTGTTAAGAATGCGCAGGTGAATCCTAGAATTTGTGGGTTGTAAAGGCGACTTACAGGTCCCAGATATGGTCGGAGATCTTTCCCTGGTCAAAGTATGCTTCAGCGACCTGGAGGTATGTCAGATGCTAGATACGGCGCGGGTAGTAGACACAATAGTTAGGGAAGGTAGGGAAGGTGCGAGTCCCATTCCAACAGGTGAGAAGCCCGGAAATATTTGGTGAATTGCGGAAGCCCTCGAGGAGAGAATGAAGAACTTGCCCTCTGTCGGTTCCCAGTCCCAATATACGCATACGGATACTTCTTCACAGCCTGCCAAGGAACGAACGCCTCATCTTCAGGCGCAAGCTCTCCAAGCCCATAACCCGCGTACTGCTCAAGATCATAAGACGTAGCATCAACTTCAAGCCAACGTCAGCATCCGTTCATCATCACTCATACCACGACATCAACCTGTCCACATACCATAAGGTGACGGCCCCGCAGCTTGACGATTGAGTCCTGAGAAAGGTCAGTGCCAGTGCTATATTCCGCGAAGGAAGGAGAGGTTTCATTCAGGAAGTGACTACTAACCATTCTTCCCACCACCAACACTCTGCTTCTGTTTCGGCTCACGAGCCATCTCAAACCCCCCATCGTCCTCGTCCGAACTCCCCTCATACAAATGCATCGCTTTAGGAAGTTGATGAGTCCACGCCTTCCCATCAGCACCCAGATTCGTACCCAAATTTACACTCCCCAGCGCTTCCAACTTAGCAAGCTTATCCATGATTGCGATAGCCCCTCACAGAGACACACAAACCGAGAATCGTTGTCGTTGTTGCTTCTGTCGCTTGCTTCCTTGCTTGCTTGCTTGCTTGTCAAGTTGTTTGTGGAAGGTTGCTTTTGCCTGAGAAAGTTTAGCTGCGAGCGAAGAAGGAAGAACCAACTATTAGTTTGCGCGGAGAGAAGAGAAACTAGATATTTGCAGTGCGGGAAAGACAGCCGTGAAGCCACCGTGAAAACAAAACAAAACAGAGCAAACATTCACTGAAATATTTCCGTTCGTGCTTACTCCGTATTTCATTCGTTTAATAATTCTGTCTCAACACAACACGTACCGCTTTTACTCCAGATAATATAGCAGATTATTCTGTAAAATTACTTCCTTTCCTTTATTTAAGTTTTCTCTCTTCTCCCTTTTGTTTATTTTAAAATAATATAGATATATCCATAGGGGTTTAAATACCGGAGAATAATATATACCTACTCGGTAGGTAGTTGCTTTGTGTACCTAGGTATTTTATTATACTAGATTTAGGCTTTGTGTTTATAACGATAACGCATGGTGTTTTCGAGCAAACATAAACTACAGAACAGGGCGCGGCAGGATTAACTGATTGTCCGTTGTGTCACTGTCACTTTAAGGAATGCACAATGCCGCTTTTATCGAGAATAGGGGTAGATAATCTTACACAGCTACTGGTGTTTACTAGTGACTGGGCATTGGGCGCCCCTAAAGGCCCTGGATAGTGCTTTACTAGATTAGATCCACCATATCTGTTACGTCCCAGAAAGCTCATATCCCACGGGCTCACACTCAATCAGTTGCATCAGGGAGAAGTAGTTGAGATAATCAAAACCAGACCTGGCATTTAATTCATTCCGAACAGCATTCATGCGCCGAAAACGAAGCTTGCTGGCTACCTAGTTAAACCATCTCCATCCCTCCTCACGGTACACCTTGATCTCTCACATCAAGTGTCATCAAACATTCAATCATCTCCCCATTCTCTCCCCCCATCACTTCCAGTCCTCCCTCACTGGAAGCCAAAGATAAATTAAAATACATATGTGCAATAGAGCAGAGAACCATAAAACCTCAGCCAACATAGCTGTAAGGACAAAGCATTCATTCCGGATGATATCGAGATTGTCGTGAAGTAGTTGTGTCGTGACTCGATGCCGGAAGAAGGCAGAGGAGCGGCGTTGAAGGTTGCTGAAAAGTAAAGTATGTGCAATGCAGAGGTATAATTTAAACAATAACAAGGTAAGGCACCGAGCGCACGAGAGTTTAGCACAGGCTCAAAGGAACACCATCCTAGATGAATATCAAAAACAAAACCGAAAAGTGTACGCCGCGCCAATCCGAATAGGAAATCCGGAAGGAATGCCCAAAGTCCCAGAACCATCGACGCTTCTGCTCGCTGCGCTGCGCTGTGCTGTTGAAAACCACCCAATCGATCGATGCACGCCGGCAGATCATAGCCCAAGTCCCGAACCTCTATGCACCCAACCAATTCCCAAACGCCGCCACACATATTATACAGATCCGAGTCGTAAAAGTGCCTCGATGGCCTCCCGCTCCTGCGAGTCGGAGGTCATGCCATAGGCAGAAAAATCAAAATTATTAGGTTGTTGAGTAGAAGGAAAAGCTGGCCGCAATGGCACTGATTTGGCCATTGTGGAGAGGGATGGTCCACCACCGCTATGGATTCCCCCCGGGTATAAATGAGAATTAGGGCCAGAGGCAGAATAGGAGGCAGACCGCAAAGCAGCTGCTCCGAGGGCTGCCCAGTCCTCGTCATCAGTGACATCATCTGGATCATCGTCCATAGGTTCATCGTCGTCTTCTTCTGGAGCTTCAGACGACGAGCAAGATTCGTCTCCATCCAGGGACATCTTATCTGCTTCGTTCTCCAGCATCGTGAGGTCCATATCGTCGTCGTGAGAGAAAACGGCAGAATCGCCAGCCCAGCTGGAGCCCGGCGCTGTCAGCCGCGTTCTATCCCCGTTCCATCGAGTCTTTCCGGCGATCAGCATACCGCCGTTAGAATAGGAAGATGGTGCACTTGGTGGTGGCGAGTGCTGAGAGTTTCTGCTGTTTCGAGCATTTTGACCCTTCAATCTCGCGTCCCAACGTCCCCATCCTACCTTCTCGAACTTCACATCGCCCTTCAAGCCGCCGCCTTCTCCTCCGCTACCGCGTCCTTCGAGAGCGCCTACTACCAGTCTCCTAGCCTTCGCGGGTGGGATACCAGAGAATCCTGGGACGGAGGTGGTAAGATAGCCCATGATGTGGCGGATCGCCAAAGGACCGTGATCCAGGAGGATCTCAGGCAGATGGTGCTTTGACAGAAGAGCAGGCGTGATCGCGCCAGTGGTGTCAAATCCAGGGGATCCGACACCTTGTTCCTTCTCTGAGAACGTATCCTTATCGCTCCCCATATGGTTCTCCTGGAGATCCAAGTCGGATTCGACTTGTTCCAGGGCTGCCTGGGTCACGGCAGAGCGTGTCCCGTACGGCTTGCCATGGGGAGGCAAGTTGGGGGAGATGGAGTTTGGAGGAGTAGGGAGAGGGTGGGTTTTCGTCGCAGGAACGCTCCTGGCCGCTACAGCAGCAAAGCTGTCTCGGCCAAAGGGCATCGGGATATCGCGAGCAGAGGATGCCATGGCTGCCATTTCGTAGGAAGTTGGGTTCGTACGTTTCTCTGTAGTTACGCGACACCAAATTAGCAGTTATTTTTAACCAAAAGGGGTTGTGCTGTGTTGAAATAGTTAAAAGAATTGTGTGTAGGGCTTGACTCACTCGACTTGCGAAAGAAACGTGGCGAGTTGCTCGAAGGACGCGAAGATGAAGCTCAAGGCAACAGATTATTGTATCGTGAAGTATCTGAAGACCTGGCACGAAATGTTATCGGGCAAGGTAATGAGGCAATTTCGAAGGTCGAAAGCGACGAGCGATGTTTACGAGGCGGTTTCCGTGGAAGTCGGCGTACAAGCTTGAACTGTAGAGATGGAAGTCTCTACAAATCTGCGATTCTTGAAAGCGGGGCGAGGAAAATAAAGCAAGCTTTTACGTTGCAGAAGCGACGAAATGCGAGTGATGGAATGTTTGCAAAATGGTTGTTGTTGTTGTCGTAGTCGTTGTTGTGTGATGTTGTTGGGAGAGTAGTACTTGTAGTCGGGGGAAGTTACTCACTCAGCATCGCTTCTACTACATCAGGCTGCGTCAGGCCTAGCCCTACAAAACAGTACAGTACAGTCAGTAGCAGGCCGTACTAACAGTAGCCCGTGGTTCCTTCCGTGCGACCCACGAGATCCACTGGATTTAGTATGCCGCCGTCTATAAAGACTGCGACTGGCTGTGATTCTTATTGCTGCCAACTCCACTCTCCGGGAACCCTTCTGTCCTTCCGTAATTAGTTATATCATCACTATGGTCAAGGTTTCCTCGTCCGTTTCACCCAAGTTAAATAGGTATTTAAATACCATCATCATGCCTGAAAAGAAAGATTCAGCTCTTGAAACCTGTTTACTTGTATCTCACGCCCTAATTAATCTCCCAACGAAAAGCTGGACTGGGCCCTAAGAAGGAGTCCGCTCCACGGCATCGGGCTGCTGGAGAAGGACGCTAGAACAACATGGCAAAGACATAAAATCCCACGTTCTTCCCTCCCCTGTCTTTGATTCGCCAGACCTCCTCGTGAGGATCAGATCAGCAGACACACCAAATAAATAGGTACATTTATTTCCATCTGATGATGATGATGAGGTAGGAAACATGATTACACAGAATGAATAAACGCTACTTTGTGTTTTCTCCCTTCACCCATCGTCATGCATGGCCATCCCCACGTTCTTCAATCCACCACGACACAATATGGTAGCAAAAGCTACCTGCACAAATCCCTTTCCATTTCACCTGAACTCTCTATCCCCGCCCACCCGCAATTAATGAATGAATGAATGACTACCCTAAAAAACTTAACTCACGGAGCATGTATGCGCCGCGAATCTCAACTCCTTCGTAAATGCAACCAGTCCCTCTTCTGTCCGCTTGCCTCCGTACTCTCCCGAGGACTACCCCACCACCCTTGATTGCTCAGCGTACAGCACGGGACAGTCCTATTACACCCATCACATCACTGTGCTTGGTAAAAGGCGCGAAAGATGTTGCGTAGAATGCGTGGCTTGCCGAGTATCGGAGAAGCGTGGGGAAGTGGAGGTGGAGGGGAGGGGA